>SZWC01001791.1:149649-179765 GCA_023375785.1 Penium margaritaceum | reverse complement strand
CTCCTCCTCCTCTGCATCCTCCTCCTGCTCCTCCCCCCTTCCCTTCTGAACAACCTCTTGTCCTCACACCTGCATCCTCTTCCCCTTCTGTCCTCCCTCGTCCTGTACGTACCTCTCGGCCTCACTCTGGCACTGCTGCAGCCGCTGCCACTTCTACCCCTGGTGTTGCCACAGTTGCATTCGATGTTGCTGGCCCTTCTGGTGTTGCTTGTGCTTCTACTCTTGTCAGTCCCTGCCACTGCAGAGCCAGACTGGCAATGCTGATCACCAGACAAGGCAACAGCAGTGGCTGAAGATAGCCCTTGCCACAACTCTCCTTGTGCTGCTGCACAGCCTAGGGTGCAGATCATCTCTGTGCTGGTCCTTACCGCACTGCACTGCACCGCATCTCCTCGCACACCACCACACTGCACCGCCCCGCACCACTCCGCACCACACTGCATGGCACTACACTACACTACACACTGCACCACAAGCACCACACCACACGGCACCGCACCACAACACACTCCACCTCACCGCATTGCACTGCACCTTACGCACCTTATTGCACCGTATTGCAGCACCATCAGAATGCAGGAGAGGCTTCATGCTCTCCGGCATCTGTGACTGTTCACCATCCCATCGCAATGCGATGTGATGTCGACGCCAATGCCAATGCGAATGCCAATGTCAATACCAACGCCAATGCCAATGCCAATGCCAATGTCAATGTCAATGTCAACGCCAACGACAATGCCACCACACCACACTGCAATGCGATGCGATGCGATGCAATGCGATGCAGAGCCATCACGATGCAATGTTTCACATGCAGAACCATCACGATGCAAGAGCTGCGAGAGGCGCTGGATGAGCAGGGCATGCTGGACCCTGGCGAAGTGGAGAGCATCATCGCGGAAGTCGACAAGGATGGGGTGTGTTTTGTCTTGTGTGGGGCACGACCACAGGGGGGAGGAGGGGGGTGTGGGGGGAGGGGGAGGGCTTCCAGGATTTCTGCCTGAAGTCAGCCGCCTGCTCTTCTACATCTTCATCCACTTCCTTCCAGCTTTGCAGACTCTGTCTTTGCTTTTGTCCTCAGAGTGGACCGTCCATGTTGCAGTCTGAGCGGCGTTTCGATGAGCGACCGTTTCCTTTGCTTTGCACTCTGTCATTCGAGTTGCGCTGCAGGACGGGAAGATCAACTACGATGAGTTTGTGGAGATGATGCACACGAGTGCGTCGGCCAAGCTGGCCTGAACCGAAGCGCATGCCATGCCACTAGCTGTTGAGGTTGTTGCGCTTCGGCCGAGACGAGTCATTGTGCCCAGCTTCAACTCCGGATTCCTCTTTCTTCGTGCACAAGTGCTGCGACAGACCCATGGGCATGTGTATCTACTCATGTTGGCATTCATTTTAGTGAAGATCATCCGAGGTGCAAGCAAAAATTTGCCTGTTGGTATTCAGTTCTCAAGCGCCGTTGTGCAAATGGGATTGGGCTGATACAATGCAAGTGTACAGGACACCATTGACGGGCATCGTGTTCGTTGTGCTCTCAGATCTTGCTTTGTTTGAACAGGGTGAACATTTGCTGCACTATCCTTTCTGTCTGGCATGTTTCACCTCAGTACTTTCTTGAAATCGGTCTAATCTTTCAAGCAGCTGCTGACAGTCAGAAAGTTGCACTGGAAGAGAATCTGTGCTTAAAGTAGCGCTGTAGATGCTCTTGCCTCAAGCGTGAAAGTGGCTACTTCTTAAAGAGAAAGCTGTCAGCCAGTTGCATGGTGTTACTCCGGGCTTGTATGGTACAGAAGCAACTGGGATTCACTTTTTAGAAGTCTGCAGGCTTTGCCTTAACAAGCATTTTGTGCAGTTGGTTGCCTTATTGGTTTCATGAGTCACTTGGACATGCTCCCACATAACTGGTGATCATCCCAGTGCGCATAAGGATGAAACAACAAGACTGCGAGCAGTCAGCAGCTGACAGCAGCTGAGAGCAGCTGACAGTTGCCAGGAAAATGTATCTGATGTTCCATCTCGTTAAGCTGGGAAATGGGGCATGGATCAGAGGCACTAGAATGAGCCAAATCCTTGGGATTCTACTCAGCAGGCAGGGATAATCTTCTCAGTGCACACTTCAAACCAAGCTGAACACAGGTGTTAAACCAAGCTACTTCTGCACTAACTTGGCCACCAACAGGCGGTGGAACACGAGCTGAGTTAGCTCATGGGAGCAACATGGCCACAATCCAAGTGTACCACCGCACTTGACATGCGAGTGGAGCAACCAGTTTAGCCTTCAAAAAGACATTTTGGTGGTGAGGTTCACATTGGCTTCAAATTTTTAAGCCAGTGTGCACACCAGCAGCGCCAGCACAGCCACCAACAGCGACACCATCCAGCGCGTTGGTCTTAGCAGGGCGGACGCTGGCTTGGCCTGCCGCATGTCGATGCCGCGCAGGAAGGTGCAGTTGCCGGAGGAGGGGTTGGTGGTGACCACCTGCGCCACTCCGCCAAAGTCGCACGACGCCGCCGACTGGTTGTTGAGCTGATAGAACTGGTTGAACACGTACGATGAGATGTTCTTGAGGTTGCCGTTGAAGTAGCAGCTGCCACCCACCAACGCCGCAGTGCAGTCGTTCACCTGCTTGTCTCCACACGCGTACGAAACCGCCTGCGAGAGGCGCTCGTCGCTCGCGTCCGGCTTTGACACACACCATTGGGCGGGGAGTAGAGGGAGGTCATGGGCAGAAGCGAGAGTGGCAGAGGGGCGTCCTTGACCCGTGAGGTCAAGCATGTACTTGGGCGTGCCGTCCGATCGGAAGATACCCCAGTGGCGTTCGAATGCGCCGTTTTCGATGCCTTTTCGGTCTTCGTCTGTGAGGCTGAACAGGTAGCCGGGGATGTCCTGGCCGGGGCGGAGTGGCGTTCCAACGCCGCGGGACATGTGGTGAATGATTTGATTGGTGAAGAGCTGCGCAAGTTGCACGGTGGCATAGCCTCGGGTGTCGTTTTGGCCGTCGGACGGCCAACCGATCTCGCCAATCTGCACTTCAAGCTGCAAAACAGAGCAGAAAATCAAGGTAGAACAAGGAAGAAAATTCCACGCCAGCCCCAGAGCACAGGTGCACAGTCAGCTTGTTGTCGAAAGGAGCTTCAGAGACTCCTGACTCCTGACAGAGACAGCGGAAGAAAGGCAAGCTCTCAGTCCCAGTCATGCCTAGACAAGGCTACACAGGAACTTGAGGGATCAGGCCGGAAATCTCAATCTCACGTATAAATTCTAACCTGCATCAAATGGTCGACTTTGAAAAGCATAGGACGCCCGTGAGCATGCATGAGCAGCCATCTCACGTACATCGGGGTATCCAATGTTGCCCAGCATGGTAACCACAGAGTCATAGGCGCCGTCGAAGATGTTTGTGTACGTCAGATTTGTCCCCGGGTCAACGAAACTTCCGGCTGGGAGTTGGCTGCTGTTTGTCAGATTGGATGGCATATCCACGAGCACTACGGAGAGGGGTAGGGAGTTGCCCGGAGGCTGCTGGTACAGAGTGAGGAAAGGGTAGATGTTGATGGCAAACGGGCCCTTGGCGTCGTTCAGGATTTTGGCAATGCTTCTAACCTGCGTCAAATGCGCAACAATATTGTATTTTACAGGAAAACACATGACAACTTGGCTGGGTGAACAAAGCATTTCAAAGTCGACCATGAAATGAAATTGTGAATAGGCGGAACTGCAGTTCAAGGCTTCGTAAGGAAAAAGGTCGACATAATTTGTACGGGGAGGGGGGGGGGGGGGGACTGGGCAAGGGTGCTTCTGACTGCAAATGAGGCAGGCACTGATTTCGTCCGGACGTCAGCCACGCTTGATGTTTCTAGTCAAGTTTGAGCAGCCAAATTCAAGCACTAGACCGATTGTTGCTGCAGCGTGGAGTCAGACGAGACAATTTGAATACGTTGGTGCAAGTCCCATCCAGGCCTGTGATGTCCCCCACCCCAACCCCCCCTTCCCCCTTCCCTCCGCCGCTTCCCCTTCCCCCTTACCATGCCACCCATTCCTTCATGAATACCAATGCAAGCTTAGGCGATGGTACGGTGCATTTCTTTTGTCAATAGGAAAATGGTAAACTGCGATCAGTGTTCCCTCAAAACGACCAGACCTGTGTGCTGATGTCGGCACGGAGGGCAGCTTTGGATGGCGGGTAGGAGACGGAGAGGATGTCGAGGTTCAGCGGCACGGTGACCGTAACTTTGCCCTGCAGCTGCAGCTTCTGCACCGCGTTCCATATGTTCTGCAGCGCCGGCACCATCACGCTGTCGTACGCGCCGGCGTAGCCAGCCAGGAACGGTTCGTTGCCCACAGCGATGTACCTGCCGTTGTTTGGTGCACACAGAAGGCAGCAGCAATGCAGCTGTAGGTTGAGCTAATAGGTCCTGTTTGCAGGCCGCCAGACTCGATCAACTTCACAGTTGCTGGAAGGAGTCTGAAGACGTCATCGACTTTAGAAGCTGAGAGCACCTTGCCTTGGCTCCAGTGTACATGGCCCGTCGAATCCGTCTCATGCAGCAGATGGAAAAGATCGATGTGTGCCTTGGAGTGCCTTCTGACCATCAAAACAACCACTTTCTCAGAGACTTTCCATGCGAATCAAAGCCGTTGGAAGTCGCCCAAGGCTTGACACAACCTCCTGGGCAATGCAGTTCAACCTACAGCTGCATTGAAGCACTGAAGCCTCCAAACGTGTGAAGAGCCATTCCACGGTAGAAGAGCATGGCAACGTGCGTTGATCGCCTTTTCTCCGACTCTGCTTCTGTATGAAAGGGAAAGTGCTTGTCTCTAACAGTAATCCGCGTTCATCCAGGGCAACCCAGCATGAGGGCATGCGGTACAAGCCTGGAACGTGAGAGTCCTCGGGCTTCTTCGCACATGGGCATAGGGTACATTCACTGCAAAAGCATGCCTCAAGACATGGGCACGCACCATGGACCGTTCAGCGCATCTCTGCAACGTCTGATCGGAGGACAGCGAGGGCAGTAACAGAACACGCGAGGACCAGGCTCATGACAGAAACGGAGGGGGAAAGCAAATGTAAGGCTCACTTGATGTTGACTCCTCCCGGGAACATGAACGGGGAAATGTTGTTGGACACCCATTTCTCCGCCTCCTGCGCACTGCTGGCCAAGACGCTCAGAAACTCGTTCGACACCATCACCGCCACCTGGGCCCCCCAAAGGGTGATTGCAGGGAACACGAACACGAGAAGAGAAAGGCCAGGAGAATGTCAGGGACACGTCCAGAAAGCTGAGGAGCAAGGGAAAGAGGCCCTCATGTGCCAACAATGCTGGCATGGCACGGGCGTGAAAAACAGCATCATGTCCATGCTTGTATCGCATTCCTTCCAGCTGATTACGCATCTACTCCAGCCATGCAGCTTCTTGCTGAAAATCCCTTACCTTGAAAACTACATGCACGAAGTCCACAAACCAGCACCCAGCATGAGCACCCAACTTTTACTCCTAGGATCATGTCGACACCTGCTTTTGCATTGCAAGCCGCTGCAGGGCTGAGTGCCATGAAGCACGGGCCTTGGGTGGCTTGCAGCATGATACCTGCATGGCCATAAACAAGGCCGGGAATGGGAGTCCGTACCTCGAGATCGGAGCCGACCAGAGCCCTCAGAATGTCGGCATCAGCACTGAACAGCTTCAGCTTCTTGATTCCATTGTCCTGGAGGTTGGAGAGTAGCACAGAGAAAACAAGGTGAGATCATGAGCGTTTGGAAGGCAGCAGAATTTCCCATGACACATATCAGCTACAAACAAAATCAGAAGCTTGAAGAGAGGGGACGCAAAACGCGCTCCCAGATGAGCTCGAATCACCGACCTCATGGTTAACAGCCATGCGCTCTAACCAACTGAGCTACAAGAGCTGTCATTGGGAGGAGATCTCACTTATAAGAACATACTTCCTATTGTAGAAGATGGTTTGCAGTGTTGAGTTGTTGCTACAACGTTGCTTTGGATACGAAGGAAATCCTTTAACCGACGTCACCTTTCCCTAGACACTAGGGACTTCGCCAACTAGTGAGTGTGCGGACAGTGCTAGGGTTCGTTAGAAGTCGCAAAGACAAACCCGGGCTGTCAACGAAGTAGCGTGGTCGTCGGTGAGTGGACGCGAGCAGTCACCGGATCCACGAGAAACTAGCCTTCTTGGCAGACGAGCTTCTGTAGCTGCCAACCGAAGTGCCGTCCGCTTGGCCGATTACGAGCGTTTCCTGTCTTGCCTGATGTGAGAACAATCTCTTGATTTTCACCTAGTACGCTTGCACTGAGTCCTATGGCTCGAAGGGCGCCGGGACATACGTTTCAGTATTCACGAAAGGATTTGTGATCCTTCTGAAGTGCTGCACGGTTAATATTTACCGCCAGACATCGATGGTTAAAGTAGCCGCGTACGTAACTTAGAAACACAGCTTGCGGGATAGGTCACTCACACAAGAGTTTGTGAGCCATGTTGTCAGCTGAGGAGTATCAGCAAGTCAGAGATTGTCGAAGCGCTCCACATGAAAAACTTTCTGGAAGACAAACTGGATAATGATCGGCCACGGTTGGGTCGAGTGTACAAAAGGTGGGTTTGTCGCAAGCAGAACACTAGGGACTGTAGCCGGAGGAGTGAGTGAGGCCAGTGAGTGAGGCCAGTGAGTGAACCCGGTCAGCCAACGTACTCGCGGGAAACAAGCCTCACGCCCAGTGAGCTCCAGAAGCTACGAGCCAAAGCGCCGTCCGAATGACCGACTGCAAGCATTTCCAGCATCGCCGGATATGAAGATGCTCGTATGATATCATCTGCTACGATGCCACTGAGCACAATCGCTTGAAGGGCAGATTTACTAAGTCAGCCGCTTCAATAACGACAGAAGGACTCATGATCGTTCTGAAGCGCTGCACGGTCAACAATGACTGCCAGACGTCGATGGTTGATGCAGCCGCCTGTACAACACCGCTTGCGGGGTGGGTCACTTGCAGAATTGCTTGTAAGCGATTGTCTCAGCCGAAACGTGTTGCCAGGTCACAGTTGGATTCTTATTCTGACTGAAGATACCAGGACCTCTCGGCTGCCGAGAACGACGGTACCGAAGATTGTGCACACCCCGGAGAAACAGCGGGAATCTGTTGGTACGAATCTGTCAGCACGACTCGCGAGTGTCAATTTCCTTGTAAGTACTTGCATTCGCAGCAGTGATATTCCTGACAACCTTGTTGGCCGAAGTGGAGGAAGTATTTTTTTGTGCAAACGAGCGCCCAATGAGGTTTTGTACCGGTTGAGAATACTCTGAGCTCTACATGACATGCGTAACATGCTCAGTAACTCAACGGAGCGGAGCCAAATCAACATACCTTCATCAGATTGACGACGACTTTGGGAGGAAACGACTGCCATGAGTTGCGGCCCCAGCACATCCCGATCTTGACCTCGTCTGCTGCCGACGCCAGTTGGTAGGAGGAGGAAAGGACAAGGCCGACAATGAATGCCGACAAATAGAATCCAACAAGGAGCCTGGTTTGCTTCTGATGTCGGAAGTGTCCGCCCATGGCCCTCATCTCCGACTCGATCGGCTCTGTGACGAGTTTCATGAAAATGGCAGGCAATCAGTGAACTGAGAATGGAGAACGCCAGGAAGTGTGACGAAAAGCTGGAGTAGCCCGATTCATCCCACGTGCTCCTTGCAGGCTGTGGGAAGATCACCAGTTCGCAGGATTTACCTGGCAACAGACAACTTCAGTAGATGCCGGGGCAGCGTCACTCCTGAAGAAGCTAGCCGTGAGCAAAACAATGCGGGGACATTCTCGACAATTGCGAGGGCGGCTTCACTCCTCCAGTAGCTGCATGTCGGCGAGCAGGAGCGCACGTCACTGGATTTCTGCAGAGCACTGTGGTCACTGGAAGAAACGCAGTGCGAGGACCAGTGGACCCAGCAGCAGTGGCGCTGCTGCCGCGCAGACAGAGCTGCCGCGGTTGTTCATCCGGCTGCTGCTCTCACCTGCTGCGCTGAGCTTGTGAGGCTGCTGCTACGTCGGTGTGGTCGTTCCCGCGGTTATTTTCCGGAATGGCGGGCAAACCGTCCGTTGTGCGATAGGCCATGCAGGCGGTGGTGCATTGGCAGATTTCCACTGCCTCTTTCAAGGAATTTTCAGCGGTCGAATGATCCGAGAACCCAAGGATTTTGAGTTTCTGGAAACGCTCGTAGAATCCTGACGAGCGATTTCTCACGGTGACAGTCGGCCACCTTCTCAACAGTCTTCGTCGGCAATGCATTCTCGAGGAACGCGATCAGGCTCTATCCGTCTTTTCCTTTTCCCGTGCTCGAAACCAGGTCGCAGATCTGGTTACCTAGACAACAAAGAATCCTGTGGACTAAGCCCGAGAGCCTGGATAACAGCTTACATACCTTCTGGTGTTTCAACTGTAGGAAATAAAAAACAGGAATTAAATGATTATATGGACCTTTTTTCATCACATAATTGTGAATTTTATTCACTTCTCCTTCGAGTCAGTGTTGTTAGGAAATGGAAAATTCCAACGGAGAGTTTGATGGCCAGATAAAGCTTTTTTATAAAGGATAAATTTGTGAAATATTCCTATCTTTACCCCCCTCTTGACGCGGACTGCCTGCCGTCAAAATTGGTACCTGGATGATGCCCTACCTCTTCCTGGTTTCTCGGAGGGGCCTGTTTTGGGAGCGGATGCCCATGTGAGGGGGGAAACGATCATGTTCATAGCCTTCAAATTCACCGTTGCACGGGGAAACATTAGCGAAACCGACGGATGGAAAATAAGAAAAAACCTCTTGGGCGGTTTCCGAGACATCTCGCCACCGGTAAGGCGTGTTAAGAAACTACTGTATAAAAAATGCAACAACGAATGAGAAACGTGTTACACACAACCCGGGCCAATGAGACCGGCCGCATTTTTTGCAACATCCGTTTATCGTATGTTTCTCGCGCTTCATGTATACATGGGTAGTGTTAGTCGATCCATGTAGATTGGCGCTAAGACGGAGCCAAAATGTCGGCGAGCCTACACTATGGAAACCAAGGTCGCCACCGAATAGCAATGTGCCGTCAGATCGGTACATGCGATCATGGACACCGACGGTGGCGGGTCCTCAGTAATACGGCTCCGTACGAGGCATAAACCAGTCATGAGAATCCGAAGTCGGAATTATCCATGGTCCAGTCAGCGAAACAGGCACTTACCTTCGTCGTGATTTGGACACGTCATTTCGCATCTATTCGGGGCGCAAACAGCGCAGCTCGGATAAATGTGCCCTATTATAAATTTCAGGCGTGTTTTTTTCTTCAATTTTACCTAAGAGGATGCCCATCTTTCTCACCAAATTTCATAAAATAGGTGCACTAGGTTAACTTCACGCGAAGGGTGACGGTCCAGTGTGAGGGGGGCGAAAGGATTTCTGTAGTACCAGGATTTTGATTCCGAAATTATTAACTGTAAATGAAAGAGATTCTACGAGTTAAGGTTTACAAATGGATCTTCCAAACGTTGCTATGGGCTTTTCTTACCCATTGAACACTAACCACACAAAGCAGTGGTTAGCTACGACCAAATTCCACTTTGGGATTAAATATAACTACACCTTGAATAGTTACAAGGGATTCCACCAAAAACAAAAATCAAGAGGGTCCATAAAAAATCTTCTCTTCATGCTCTAAAGGATAATGCCTATAACATGGGAAATGGAAACAATGTGGATCATAAGGAGGGATATGCCTGGAATTGTGGAACAAAGGGCCAAAGAGCCCTTCTACCCAATCCGCGAGGGGGTCAGGAACGCCCTACCCAGCGAACAAAAAATATTGATGTCATGTCCAGCGACCTAAAAAATAGGACTCCCGTGCCCACTTGCTTCACCATGCTCGATCAATGGCATGCGCCGCTGATCGAGCGAAGCAAGGTGGGGCGTGTCCACCCCCCTCGCGATTCTCGCTCTCACGCGAGAATCATGATCGAGCGATGACCTGATTTTTTTTCCGATAAGCAACCCCCTAGTTTGATTTAGGGTTTTGTATGTTTTGCGCGGGCGGAGCCCGCGCAAAACATAAACCCTACATCAAACCAGGGGGTTGTGTATCGAAAAAAAAAAAACAAAGAGGTCATCGCTCGATCGCGATCGAGCGAAAACATCTGTTTTCGAAATCCAGCGGGAACTCTCCTTTTTTTCCCATCACACGCAAACCCTTCCCCTTTTAGCATTCAAACCGTAATCAAACCACACCCATAATTACACTAGGGGTTATGGTTTCATTTTTGTGCAAGTACATACTGGGCCCTGCGATAGCGGGGCCCAGCAAGTTCCCTTTGAACGCATGGGGAGTCTCAGACTCCCCATGCGAACCATACGCAAACCACCACCACGAACATTCACAAACCCTCAAATGAGGGATTTGTGAAATTTCAGAGATATTGATGACATCAGCATGTCGGTGCTGCATCGTATGCAGCGTCGGCGTGATGCGATTTCTCGTTGTTTGTGGGTAAAATGTCAATATTCTCGGGTCACTGGGTAGGGGAGTCTTATTCTTCCGAACACCGGGTAGAGTAGTTTTATTCTTCCGAACGCCGGGTAGGGCATACACACAATCGAACTTTGTGGGTAATCCCTACATGTAACCGTGGAAAAATGGTTATTTAGCTCGTTTCCAAGGGTGGGAAATGTGTCGGACCAAGCAGTCGTGCTACTTCCCTCACCAATCTGCGTCTTGTTGAGACGTTGTTTATCCTCGTCTGCGCTACCATGGCAGATTGTTTATGCTATCTGGGCAGCTTGCATGTGGCTTGAGAAAGTGGAGTGCAAGCCTAGTCAAAACCTCCAGTCGTTTGACGCAAGTTGCGAAGGAGAGTGCCTTGGTAACATGACTCCGTACATTGTGCAACTTGGGGTTGACCATTAGACCTCGCCTCCGGCTATAACTCAACAAAATGGGGTGACGGAGCGTTGGAATTACACCATGGAGGATGCGGTCCACCCATGCCGGTCGAGTGCGATCTCCCTAAGTCCCTCAATTTTGAGGACTTTGCCTGTATGAAGTGGGTGTGAACCGCATTTAGCACGTTTCCTTGCAAAGGCACATCACCTATGATAGTTGTGGTGTGGCCATTTGCCTGAACATCACCTCACTTGTGTCTGGGGTATACTAGTGTGTGTGTGTGTGTGTGTGTGTGTGTGTGTGTGTGTGTGTGTGTGTGTGTGTGTGTTGTGGTTGACCAAGGACCTATAGAGCATCATGCTCTTCCACGGGGTGGCATGTGCACCTTCATCATTAAATTCTGATGGTTGCTACATCGTTGAAACCCATGATCTTGTGCAATTTGAGTGCTCGACATTCTCGGACATGTCTTACATCCTCTACTTTTTTCTTGCACGGGACCCAGGACTTTTCAGCTCCTAGCGAATGGGCAAGTTGGGTACAAGTCATGCATCTACTTCGTCTCTGTCGCCCAACCCAAGCACGTTGAGAGAGGTACTTTCCAGAGCCGACATGTCTAATGGGTAGTTATCAACAGCCTTCTATCCTTATGCTGATGGAAAGACAGATTGAACCAAGCAGACGCTTGAAAACTACTCTAAACCTTGAGAGAGCAACATGGCACTAACTTGGCGGTCAAACTTCTGTCTCATAAGTTCATATACTTGTATGCGATCCCTCAATTGTCTCGTCCCATGCAAATGGGACGAGACATCTCAATCTCTTGTACAGGCTCAAGCGGTTATAAAAGAAGCAGTAAACAACCAATGCGCCAACATAAAACCCAAGTGGCTAGAACCGAAGACAAAGGAGATCAAGTCGCACGTTGTAGCAGGAACATCAAGATGTGAGGATAGGACGGTTAAAAGCTGAAAAGAAAATGGCTAGAACCGTTCACAATCGAGGAAATACAGACACATGTCGTTGTCAATATTCTTTTTCCCGAGAGCATTTTGACTGGTCCAGTTTTCCATGTCAGTATGACGAAGATAGACCAAAAACATGGTGAGATCGTCAATTGAGAGGAGGTACCTCTAGCACGATGTATTGAAGAGCATGAGGACAAAGAACGTAATTGAAAACGTTGGAAACTGAGGATGGGGTAAGAAAATTGGATACCTCATCAAGTGGTAGGGCTACGATGAAGCAAACAACATCTTGGAGATTTATGGCAACCTCAGCATCATCAATCATCTGATTGATGGCTGTGCTAGGCCACCAGGTTATTGCTTTGTAACATGCTAGGACATTATGGCTAAAAGGAGTGATAAGTATTACGTCCCTAACATACACGAGTCCTTAAAATCAGCACACAAGTACATTGTTACTTACATTCAAAGCCAACCACATGTCGACTTCGCGATTTTTATGCCAATAGATCGTGAGTGCATTTGCCAACGTCTCCGGCCGGAAATATTCCTTTTTTAAGTTTTAAAAGTATTGGAGAACTTTCTGGTAAAGGGGGCAAATTGTTTCAACTTCACCAACATCTGTAGACCGAGTGTTTTACTTCTCGATGATACTCGGTCATTATAAAAATGTACATCACATATTCTTTCAACCTCCTGAATTCTAAGTGAGGTTTCTCGCAACCCTCTGTTGCATCGCGACTTCACATGCATCACGCTCATCGAGTGACTTAGTCCCTGACAATGCCTTAATTTTTTTTTGTAGTAGTTTGTGTGTGCTTCACCGTTTCAACAAAATTATATGAAAAAAATATATTGGAACATCTTACACTACGCAAATGTTGAATTTTGTGAACTCGTAATTCATTCGTTACCTTCTACCTGTTAACCAATTATAATTTTGCAACTAGCTTCAAAAGAAGGAGAATCTGAGAGAGTGTGGGATTGTACTTGCAAGGAAGCCAAGCGAGGGAACTTCACGACCTCTGTCAATAAAATATCCGAAAGGAGAGAAGAGGACTGTAAAGAGGAGGGACGGAGGTGTTAGAAAAGAACCGACTGGATAAGAGATATAGCCGTGATGGAAAGAGTTTGAGCATGGGATTGGGAAGCTCATCTTTCAACACAAGAAACTAGGAGTTGTGGGTCCCAAAGGGCCTTCCCGGGAGCCAGAGTGACGTTTATGGATGATTCATGGGATCTTATGAGAGGATTCCATCAAAGGAGGGATCACTTTAGATAATGTGGACTCATTTTTCCGGGTTGTAGAGGAAGAAGGCTGATCAAATGTTTCTTGCATGGAAGTGTTAAAGGTGTGGAAGGGAGTGGAGGGTGGGAGGAGAGCCTGTCCATGGGGTTGGGGAGCTGAATGATGGCATTAAAGTACTCCATTGTGTGCATGTAAGCCACCAAATCGATGGAGTTATGGCAATTGGAGGGGGTGAGGTTCAAAACCTCCAACTGCATCACCAGTTCCGGCGGTTGGAAGAAGAGATCTGGTAAGGAAGATTCCCATGTTGAAAAACAAGGTCCAAAATAGCACTGTCCTTGACAAGACCACCTGAGAACTAGAACTCAATGATCGTGCGAGATATAGAGAGGAAGGAAGGGCAAAGGGGAGGAGAATTCAGGAGAATGACAAGACTTATGAATCAATCTCCTGATCATGCTTGTCATTGGCGAAGTGGACTGGCCTCTTAATGTTCATGGTAGAGAAGTTGTAATGTTTTTTTTTTTGGTTAAGGCCACAGTAATCGCAAGAGAGCTTGGAGACGATCATGAGAGTGAAGTTCTTGGCAGACTTTTCGTGATGCAGTCCAGCACACCACTATGTGAGTTCAGTGTCATGCGGGTGTGGGATAGCGAAGCCGCACATGGTGCTGTTGCACTTCCCTGCTAAGGAGTATGTAGTAGTCAAGGTGAAGCAAGTCGTGCAGGTACGGTCAAGGCTGGTTGCCGTGAAACCTCTTGCACCACCCCCACTCGTTTCATCTATGTATGATCCTGTCATCTGCCGCATCGGATTCTAGCTCTCAGTGATGACGATGGCATGCCACAATCCTCCCCCGTTCCATATGTTCTATTGTCTACCAGCTTTGCACCTGCATCTTTTGGAAACCCGGACCCTGTACCTAATTCTTACAAGCACTCACCCCCTCATATCTCCACCCTCCTGGAAACCCGCATCACGGCTCACAAGATCTCCGGAGCCTCTTCAGTCCATCTTTCTCGCAAGGCTCTGGGTCCTAGTGATCTACCTGGGAATCTCTCTAAACATATCCTCTCTACCATCGTCTTTCAACTCCTCCACTACCATACATCCCTGCTCTCCACGATTCTCAGTTGGACCTTTCTGCCTCTATCACTACCCTCCTTCACAAAAAACACAACCCAAAAGATATCAGCAACTATTGCCCGATTTCCCTACTTTGAGAAATCCTACAACCCATTCAATTGTGCCTACCTTTTCTACTCCTGAACTCACCTTGGACTCCCCTTCACCTTCATTCAATAGATCCACCTTCACCACTATACACTCATACACTTTCTCATAAATGGATCTCCTTCAGACCCTATCGCCCTCCATTCTAGCATTCGGGAACGATGTCCCATCATACCTCAACTTCTCTTTGTGCACTAGAACGTATAGCAGAATTTCTCTGAGCCACATTTGTTTGTATTCCAACTCGCATCTTGCTCAAATTCCTGGTGGGCTATGCACGCAACCTGAAATTGATTCTCACATCCCCCCAAACAGTGCTCCTCTCAGATCACTTTCACACACTACAGTTCAAGACTGTGCTGGCACCGCCAGCAGCAGCAGCCGCATTGCTGGCGTTGCCAGTAGCAGTGAGGGCTGTGCTGTCACTGCCAGAAGCAGTAACTGCCTACTAGCATAGCCAGCATGAGCAAGGACTGTACTAGCACCACTAACAGCAACAGACACTTTGCTGGCATTGACAGCAGCGACGAGAACTGCGCTTCCACCACAAGTAGCAGTGAACAGCTTGCTGGCGTCGCTAGCATTGGTCAGAGTTGGACTGCTACCACTAGCAGCAGTGGGAGTGGCACTAGCATCGTCAGTAGTAGTACACGCTCTATTTGTGCTACAAGCAATACCTGGTGCCTTACTAGTGCCGTCAGTAATGACAAGAGTTGCACTCGTGATGTCAGTAGCAGTACAAGCCGTGATGGTACCAGTATGGGTCTATGCACTGTTGGCAGTACCACGAATGGCAGGAGCTGTGCTAGCAGCGCCGTGAGCAGCATAGGTCCTTTTGGCATAGCCTGCAATATCAAATGTTGCTTCCGTACAGGAAACAGCAGCACACACCATACAGGCACTTTCACCAATGGCAAAGTTCTGGTGCGCATTCAAGTACCCCCGCTCCCGCCCCTAGCCGTTGGCTAGCAGAGACTGAAGGGCGACAAAGGACTCCTGACTGGTTTAAATCTAGCCACCTCACTATAGGAAACACGCCAGTAGGAAAGGCCCTGTTGGCAGCCAGCCATCAGTGCTGGCTGTGTGCAAGGGCGTGTTAAACCCACACTGCCTCCTCCCCAGCCGGATCATACCGGATTGTCCAGCTTGGCAAAGGTATGCCGGAATGACCTGCCATGGTCTAATGCGTGTTGGTCGGTCTAGTTGGGGCATGATTTGGGTCGGCTTTTTCAACAACTTGCGTCATGTTTGGGTGTCATGTTGGCTTGCTTTTAGCGACCTGCGCCATATCGGTGTGCCCAATAGTGGCATGGTTCATTCCGGCTAAACTTTCAGCAGTCGTGATCCATGCTAGTTTGACCCAGCGATGGCGTGAGCCATGCTGGTTTATCAAGTGGCAACAGGGTTCATGTCGGACAATGTCACTACCGATGATGATTTTACGGAAAAACCATGAATACTTTGTTACACTAGATTGCTGATGCAAGCATTGAAGCTTGTACCATTCGTCAGTTTCTTTATTCACTTTTTTTTAATGGGCAAGGATGGAGCACGCGAATTCGATCCGGTTCTCCGATGGAGTGAATGAGTTGTGCCATGTCAAAATTATCCGCTCAAGATCGCCTAGATGTAGAACGCCTAGAGTCAATGATGTGAGTGCGGTCGCATGAGCCGGTGATCAAGATCTACCTGTCTCCTGCTAGAATTTGATGATCTTTAGATCAAACCACCAAATCAAGGCCATAAGTTTATTTTTCTTTTTTTCATTGTTGACACTAGCAGCGGTAAAATAAACCTCGAGACTCGTTTGCATTGGTCCTTTTGGATTTTGCAGGATTGAACGGTTTCAAAAGTGCGGAAAACTTTTTGGATTCATTGAGGGTTGATTCTTTCTCTCGGTGATTACTGCTTCCCACGTAAACACATTTCAAAGCTCCTCCATAACTGTGGTGAGTTGTTGGAGCAGGTGGCTATTGAGGCTCTCGATTCTGGACAATTTCTGGTACATGTCTTTGATAATGCGAGCTTGTCGGCCGGTGCCTCCCATCACATCAGATGTTGTATGGTTTGGCAACAGTTGAGGCAACGGATTTGCCGAGCCCGAGGGGTCTGTCACCAGATTGTCCATCAGAGTCGTCAGAGTTGTGCCATTCACTGCAAAGCCTGCCACTATTGCCTGGTTCCCCTGGAGAGCATCGTGGACTGTGTGCTAGTATTCCTCCATTGCTGAAATATTTTTCGGTTATTGTTGCTCCTTGTTGGATGCGCTTGCTCTGTTCACCTTCAGCGTCGTGAGGCTTACGATCGTGTGGACGATGGAGATACGCTGAAGACTCATGGAAGGTTGTTGCATTGTAGTAGATTCATCGACTACTCCTCATGCGCCGCTGTGCAATGAAACCAAGTGTTACACCAAGCGGAACATGGATGGTTCACAGGGATGAGGCGTGGAGGAAAAGGTGGTTCAAGGAATTAGGACAATATGATAACTTATAATTAGTAGTAATGATATTTTTCTGACAAGTGTTGGAACTATGGAGTGCACATATTCAATGGCAGAAACAAATTTGAGGCAAACTTAGGATCTTGGATGCTCGAGTCAAGTGCAACTCCATGAGAGGTTGATTCAAGAAACTCCGTCGAGAAGTCGGGGGTTTTGAGAATATCAAGGCACATCTCAATAATAGTCCACCACCATCAAGAAGCTGTCCAAAAAGTATGGAAGATGGATACGCTTTGTGATAGTCCCATCAACAATTATGGAAAGTGGTTGAATCTGTCAGAACCCTCTGGAACGGAAGACCGGAGGTCAGGGCAGGTGTCCAGGCTCAAGCATGACAGTTGGAAAGCCATCACAATATTCGGCATCCAAGATGACCTTCTGCGAATGATCGCAGTAGCTGATTGTATCCACAGTGTTAACTACAATGCTCACATGGAGGAATCCAACAACTAGCGACCCTACGGCCACAATCCATATCTTGGCGGCAGAAACTTGCAGTTAGCAGAAACCTTGTCTCCAATGGAAACTGACACTATTGCCGCAATGAACGACTGTTCTGGACTAGTACAAAACTTGGTTACATTGCGCGCGAGTGTCAAAAATGGCAACATCATGAAAAGAGGGGAGAAAGTCACAAAGAAAAAAGGAGGATTCAAATAACGGCAAAGATTAAGAGCAGAAGGCAAAAATCTTGTCCAGTCAGGAGAAAATACACCGTTAGATCACCCATCAGACTGGCTCTCAATGCCACAGACAAAGGTTCTTCGGATCGCAAAAATTGACAAGGGATACGAAGAACACCAATCGGCAATATTGTTACGAGAATGGAATGATACCGGCATTACGGGATGGAGGATCTTCTCACTATTTTGTAGGCAATAACATGGTTTGGAAGTTGTACTTGCACACCAAACTAGGGGTGTTTGAAGGAACAAGCATTGATAGACGATTGTAGATCCGTCGACTTCATGAACCACTCTGACTGTAAACCTGAGATCTGCTCGATGTGACTGTTTGGAGAACTTGCCCAATGAGGAACCACAATATTATCCTTGGACAAGATTTATTGTACCGGAAACTTCCACAAGTGGACTGGAACAACGCCGTAGTCTACATCAGCAATATTGGCAGAAAAGTTACTTATCTCTGATCGAGCAACATGCAATGCAGTGGCAATTACGGGAAGCAGCAGAGGACAAAGCATTAGAGGAAGTTGTAGCAGCCGCAAGCTGACACACGCAACCAATATCACTAGACATGGTCGAGCGGTGCCAGCAACACAGAGCACAAGTGAAACTGGTCCACATAGAACCAAGGGAAGCGTAGGAGATTGTAACAACAGAAGTTATAAAATCAACCTCATTGGCCTCAAAACTTGAGAGCTTTGAAGCCATTTTGGAGAAGTTTGAATTGTTGGGGAGTTTGAAGGGATTTTTGTTGACAAAATACCTCAAGAACTACCTCCGCAATGCCAGCATCAACCATCAGAAAGACCCAAAGCCGTCATCGGAGTGACTTTCAAGGGAGCCATTTTGATACATGACCACGGACTGGCCAAGCTAAAAAATAGTTGGACAAAATGCACAGTCAGGGATTCATCATGCCATCTATGTCACCATATGTCACCTGTAATTTTCTGGAAAAAGGTAACTGGTAATATATGGATGTACGTGCACAAGAGGATTTTGAACTACATCACCGTCAAGAACCGCTACCCCCTTCCATGAACAAACAAACTTTTTCACCAAATCCGCGGGACAAATATATTTACCAGAATCTATCTACGCAGCGACTATCACCACATCTGTGTATTTGATGAGAACATTGGAAATACGGTGTTCTACACCACATACGAACACTTCGAGTTCAACCTTTCAGACTTGCAAACGTACCTGAAATATTTATGGCAGCCATGAAAAATAAAATTCGGCTGTACGTCAATGAATTTGTTGTTGTGTATCTTGATGAAATCTTGGTGTACATTTGCATCCCGGAGAAGCACGGTGGACCTATTAAAATGTTTATTGAGATTTGTAAAGATAATTTCTGGGGGAAATCCACAATGTACGTCTTTGGTCGCATTTTGATCGAGTTTTTGGGCCACATCATCGGCGGTGGATGGATCACCATGGACTAAAGGAATTAGAGGCGGTCGTTGATTGGCCAATTTCCATCAATGCTCGGGACGTCAATGTATTTTTGGATACTACCGTCGATTTGTAAAAGGAGTACGCTCAAGTGCCATCATCTCTCTCTGATCACACTTGTAAAACCACCGAGTGGAGTTGGGGAGATCGCAAACAAGAGACGTTCAACTCTTTGAGAAATGTCTTTGACCTCGACACCAGTGTTACGATTGTTGGATCCAATAGTGAACTACATCATGGCCATCAACACGTCTGATAAAGAAATTGGAGCCGTTCTCCTCTAACACAATAGTGGTAGAGGATAATTGGTCACGTATATGTTATGCTAAGCGGTGCATGAAAAGGCAACGTTGGTGGTTGTATATGCGTTCAAGACTTAGCGGTGTGATCTGGAATGCCAATGATGTGTCATCCGCACCCACCATCATGCACTGAAACATCTAAAGACGCAGCCAAATTTAATCAATCAACAAAATCGATGCATGGAGATCCTTGATTCCAACTTCGACTACGACATCAAGTACCGGCCTAGAAAAATAAATCTGGCGGACCCTCGTAGTTGTCGACCAGACTTGATGACTGATATCAATGTGTTGCTCGTCAGACAAGAACCGTACCTTGTGAGGCTAATCACAAAGGATTACAAGGAATTCGGTAGGTCTGACAAAACAAAGCTCCTGTTTGATAACCCCTACTAGTAGGAACGATTCACATGTCAGGCTGTCGTATCCCGGGGTGATGAACTCCATCACATGCTGTTGGAGGAGCGCCACGACACCAGTCCAGGTGGAAACTTCAATGAGGATGAAACTCTAAAAAAGGATACATCTGCGAGAGGTGCCTAGTTTGACCCCCCTTTAGACGCGGACTGCCTGCCGTCAAAAGTGGTAGCTGGATGATGCCTTGGCATTTCCTGATTGATCGGAGGGGCCTATATTGCGAGCGCCCTCCCATTGGATGTCCGTGTGAGGGGAAAAACATTCATGTTGACAGCTGTCAAATTCACGCTTGCAGCAATGGTGAGCGACACCGACGGATGATAGAACAATTCTTCCATCGGTTTCTGACACATCTCACCACCGGTGAGATGTGTCCAAAAAGAACCATCGCAAAAATGCAATGACGAATACAAAACGAACACACATATTGCAGGCCAATGAGAGAAGTTTCTCTCATTGGCCTGCGATGCTTCTTTGCGGTCCAGGTTTTTATGGGTACTGTTTGTGGATTCATATGAATTGAAGCTAAGTCGATGCGAAAGAACGGCGAGCCTGCGGCACAACCACCAAGGTCGCAATCAAATAGCTTCACAAGAATTTTGGCCGTTAGATCAGTACATGCAACAGTATATACCGACGGTAGTGGATCCTCATATGTATACGGCTCGGTACAAGGCAAAAACCAGACAAGAATATCCGAAGTCGAAATTGTCTAAGATCCAGTCGGCGAAACAGGCACCTATCTTCGTCGTGATTCGAACTCGTCACTTCGCGTCCTGGCGAGCCGCAAATAGCACAGCTCGGATGTATTTGCCCCTAAAAAAACCGTGAAGTACTACTGATGGAACAAGATGCAAAATTATATCGCAAAGTACTGTAATACCTTCTACGAGTGCCAACATCATAAGTCAAGACAAAAAATAACCCCAGGTTTTCTTCAACCGTGGCCGGTATCCAAAGAGATATCTCCATAGACTTCGTGACAAGTTTTTCCATCACACCGGAAAGGTTTGATGCAGTACTTGTGGTGGTCGACCAGATATGGAAGATATCTCACTTCATCTCAACAACAACCACGGTCATTTTCAAGAGAATAACATGTTTTTTCCTTAACAACATCATCTGACTATATGGTGCCCTCTCCTGCATCACCAGAGAGACGGATGGACGGTTCACCAGAAAACTTTGGCGAGAGCCTATTACTCGCGGCGACAGTTGGATCCAACTATCCATAACTTTCCCTCCTCTGACTGACGGGCAGACTAAGCACACCAATCAGACACTGGAAAAACTACTCCAAACTCAGTACGAGCCATATTGCACTGACTGGGCGGTCAAGCTACCGACTGCCAAGCTCGCGTACAACTCTGAGACATCAGTAGGAACCAAAAATAATCCTCTCAAAGTGGTTTATGGCTAACTCCCCTCAACTCTGGCGGGTTTGCAAAGTTTGAGCAATGTACCGTCAGTCAACATCCTTCGGTGAGACTTCTAGAGCATCTAGGACAATACCTGCCAGAGCCTTGCAAAAACACAAGCGGCTGTGAAGCAATCAGCCAGCAAGCATTAGACGGACACCAAGTTCTGTATTGGTGATGGTGTCCTACTCAGCAGTAGAAACGTCCAATTACAAGGACAGGATTGTGCCAAACTTAAGCCTAAGTGGTTGGGACCATTCATGATTGTGGAGATGCAGACACCTGTTGTTGTAAAACTACAAGATAGCATGGCAATCTATCCGGTGTTCCACATTATCAGACTAAAAATCTACCGGGATCCCAGCAAGCAAGGCCTTGATAGAGATGTACCTCCACCACCTCCTATAGAAGGAAATGAGGGCACGGAGTACACCGTCAAAGATATTTTGAGAAACCAACACCGTGGAAAAAACATAGTGTATCTGGTCAAATGGCAAGGCTAACATAACGCCTCACATAACAGCTGAGAGCCCTACGACAACCTACAAGACGCCGTTCATCAGATTGATGGTTCTTTCAGCTGCCATCAACCTATGTCTCACAATGCGCCAGGACGTTATGGCTAAAAGGGAGGAAGTGTTACAGTGTTACAGAAGTCGCAAAACTTTGTACATGGATATTTTGTCATTACATTGGTGGCCCATTGTGTTTTGACCTCATAACTTTTACGCCGTTCAGCCAAGGGAATTTTGGCCACATGCCCCGAACTTCGTTGTCCTATTCTAAAAGGTCTGACAGATTCTATCACGTTCCAGAAGTTTTTAGAGAACTATAACAGATTGTATCGACGTTTGGATATTGTGTGGTCGACTTCTCAAAGATGCTGGACTTTAATACATAAGCACCTAATTATTATCACAATCCCCCGACATCTTGGCGGAGCTTCTTTAAGTGATTCCTCACGAAGTTGTGTCACACACGTCGCTCGACTTGAGTGTCCGAGATCCAAAGTAGACATCGATCTTGTTTGAGCCATTGCACATATGCGATCGACAGTTCCAACACTTTTCATCAAAGTACACTTATTGTTAATAAACAATTATATTATTGTCCCAATTTCTTCAATCGTCTTCTGCACCGCACCTCAACCTTGTGAATCCATGTTTTGCTTGGTGTAACACTATCCATCTTAATGAGATTCTCATTGGAAGTCGATGATCTATGAAACTTATTGATGGCGACAAACTCCATCCATGAGCACACTCTGGTCATCACTGTCGGTTGAAGCCAACCTAGAGTGACTAAAAGCACCAAATGTAGAATTTGAAGGTAATGAGCGATGATTAATGATCCATGCACTGTGAAAGTGTACTTTTGTACCAAATATATGAAATGCTTTTCTTTTGACATCTTTCGGGTGGTCTGGAAGCACAAGGCACTTCTGGATGCCTACGTACTCCTATGGGAATTGACACATCCTTCGAGAATGCCTTAACATTGTGTGTGTAAACCACACACCACGCTAAGGTGTACAAGATTCCAACTTATTTTCACCCCAGGAAGTAAGGAATGAACCAATAGTAAGTTGGAGTTGGAGAGAAATGATAATGCTCAAGTTACACAAGCTTCATCATGTTCCTTGAAAGATCATACGTGAAGATCCCACATTTCATGGTAATGATCCATTTTACACATCTTGTAATGCCAGTGATATATTGGGGTCGCTGAAAATAACTTGTACTAAAGAAAAAAATGCAGATACATGTGGCAATATCTTATTGTCTCTCACAACAGTAATGACGTCAGATGGTTCGGTCCTCTCCATTGAGTTGCTTACAACTGAGTTATTTTCTACCTTTGTAAAATGCAATGTGCATCCTTCTGGTCTAAGAAGATGGGTTTGTGTTTTTCAAAAACATCTCACTACTTGGGGTCATCTCCACATGGTGGATAGTTCTTGACCACACATCACCGAATGGTACTCACTCGCACTTTGAGTGTGGAGAGGACAGGTTGCAGGTACCTTCCATCTATGCTTCAATGATACCAGATGACATTCTCATCCGTTATCTTGCAATGGTAGACACGTGTGCTTGGAGACTTGCGCCGTGACAACCTCATGTATCGGAGAATCTTGATAAGGTCACATATACTGCAAGACCATGCGGTCTGCAATGTTCAGTTGGTCTGTAAGAATTGTCACATGACATGTTCACACTTGTGACATCGCGGCAAGTCCGGCCACCGTGTCAGTCCCGAGACAAGGGATCCGCTAGGACTGGTTGTTCAGCCAACCCAAATGAACGGGCTGTGAAAGCCACATCTGGACCTGATCATATACGTATTTTTCCCTTGGGTTTCCTTGGTTGGATCCCTTGTGGAGGATGAGATTGACTTTGGTTGATCATGCCCCTGGAGGTAACCCGGCAGAAGCCCCACAAAGAGAATCTTCCTTTGGGAATGGTGATACTGGAAATTTATGACCAATGATCCTCCAAGTATACACTCATTTTTAGTGCACATCATATACCGTAAATAAAAGCAACTTCCAGCAAAGATACATATCCCACCTACACAGAATACATACATTCCCTATGACATGATGTAACATTGCTCCTTCCGAGAAACCACATCGCTTCACCAAGAAGTTGTGTGAAAATTCATCACCCTATACACTCACCAAATACAACTCCTCCCGACCTAGGCCCTCCACCTCCACTTACATTTGTTATCCAGGACATTGTACGCTTGTGTATATTTTCTACCCATCTCTCCATACACTGTCCCCCTAAACTTACCATGTACACAACCACCTCCATACCCACTTGTATAGCTAACTCACAACATTATACACTAGTGTTTATTTTCCACCCATATCCCCATACACTCTCCCATACACTCACCACATACACACCCTTCCTTCCCCACCCAGCCTCCTCCACCTCAACTTAAATTCCTCATCCATGACATTATACACTTGTGTATATCTTCCAGCCATCTCCCTATACACTTCCACTGTACACTCACCATATACACAACCTCTCCCCTCTCCCTCGATATCCACTTACACATCTAACTCAGAACATTGTCCAAGAGTGTTCATTTGCCACCCATACCCTCAGACAACCCCCTAAACACTCACCGCGTACATCCCTCCTCCCCACACAACCTCATCCACCTTTACTTACATTTGTAATCTATGACATTGTGCCCTGTCAAATGGGTGTACAGCTTTACGTGATGATGTATGCAGGATACATGAAGTTTCTTACATGGGGTATATCATACATGTGTTGAGTGCATGGGGTGATGCGTAGAATATACATACAAGCATACAATGTCATGGGTGACAAATTCAAGTGGAGGTGGAGGAGGCAACAGGAGGGTTGGTGTGTATGTGGTGAGTGTATGAGAAAGTGTATGGGGATATGGGTGGCAAATGAACACTATTGTACAAATTGCTATGGGTTAGATGTACAAGAGGATGTGGGGGAGGAGGGTTTGTTGATATGGTGAGTGTATACGGGAAGTGTATGGAAATATGGGTGGAAAATATACACAAGTCTACAATGTCATGGGTAACGAACATAACTAGAGGTGGGTGAGGCTGGGTGGAGAGGGGAGGGTGCGCCCTACAACTTTGTGCTTTTTTCATTCTGAATATTTTTTAGTGTGTAACTTTGATTTGTCATCCAGGTGCATTATTGAATGGTATGTCGTGAAAACAAAATCAGTGATGTCAGTGTGCTACATTTTGTTTCGTGTCCATGTTAATTCACTCAAGAATCATGTTCGACCCTGTCGATTAACGAGCGAATATCACTAGCTTGACGTGTTTTCTGTGTCGAGTACACCTTAACCGTTATGTTTTGTGACTTTGTGCCAGTGTGCTGCTCCGCCCATTGGAGAAAGGTCAGACGTGGGCTACCTGAACATTCGTATTGACGAACCGCGTGTTCACATCTTAGCTTCAAAGTCACCATGCACAGCCTCCTGTAGTAGCAATAACAGCGTCATCGACTTTTCATCATGTCCCACCTTGCAACCTTCTTCAAGAAGGTCACCCAAGTGGAGCACCAAAGAACATGACACGTGCTCTTGCTACTCCTTTTCTGATTCCACAACAAGTACACTATAGAGGGCTAGGACGACCAAGCAAGCATCGTCTTCTCCTTCCGCCTTCAGTATCACCCTCCCCCAAGGACGTGAAAGTGGCATCCCCATCCTTGACTCCCCTAGAAGAGCCACCATCAGTGAGTCATCCAGCTTCGGGCAGTCCAGACAAGAGCAGGCATGAACGACTTGATGGAAACTGGGGCAGCCCTCAAGGAGGTGATCAGGCTCACTAAGAGCCGCCTAGGCAGGACCAACTGTTTGTGAGAGGGAGTTGCAGGTTGCACAGAAAGAAATTACGGAAGCGAATGTAGGTTTGCTGAGAATGCGAATGTCTGAATTGACTCTTGAGTGAGAAAGTAAATCATCACAGCTTTCTAACAAGCCCTTATATGACTCATTTGGCTAAGGGAGCACTGAGATCCACTCTGTCAAAGCTCACCCTCGAGCACACTCATAGCCTAGCGGGATGGGCGGCAGTCACCTTGTCACACAAGAGAATTATGTCTCGCATGGCCTGCATGGCTAATAATCGTGGACTGGTCCTTCCTTGAAGTCTCTTGGACGTCCTCCAGCCGTCTTTTCTCCTTGAAGGCCGCTCTCAGCCGTCCTGGCCAATAATCCTGCCGCCTTTTGAGCTCAAAGTGCTCAGGTCGTCACTTGAACCCGACTCATGATCTCCAAACTTTGGAAATCCATATCTCGCTCAAACGGACTCCGAATTGAGTTCCGTAAAGTGAGTTAGAACCTGTGAAACATCCTCTATGCAGCTGTCATGCCAGATGATTTTTATCGAGCAACCTATTTTTGTCACTTTCTGGCACTCTCATATCCATCATTCTNGCTGCCAGCGGCTTGGTCAGGAAGTCTGCCAGCATCATGCTTGAAGGGCAGAACTTGATCTGCACCACCTGCTTCGCCACGAGCTCGCGGATGAAGTGGTACCGCAGGTCGATGTGCTTGGTGCGGGCGTGAAACTCGGCGTTCTTGGTCAGAGCAATGGCGCTCATGTTGTCACAGTAGATGGTGGTGGCTGTGGTCTGCTGCTGTCCAAGGCTTGCTAGTAGCTCACGCAGCCACACGGCTTCCTTTGCTGCTTCACTCAGGGCGATGTACTCTGCTTCGGTGGAGGAGAGGGCGACACACTCTTGCTTCTTGCTCCTCCAACTGATTGCACCTCCCCCGAGCACAAACACGAACCCACTGGTCGACCTCCTTGTGTCCAGGTCACCTCTCCAATCTGCATCACTGTAGCCGATGAGGATGGGGCTGTAGTTGCCGTTGAAGGTGAGGCAAAGGCTGCTGCTGCTGTCGAGGTAGCGTAGCACGCGCTTGACCGCCTCCCAATGCGGCACGCCCGGATTCGCGCGAAACTTGCTTAACACTCCCACTGCTTGGCTGATGTCGAGGCGCGTTCCGACTGCTGCTTCCAACTGCTGCTTGGTACGGCACTGCTTCCATGGGAGTCTGCGTCATGCTCAGCTTCCCTCCCACTTCCAGTGGTGTTGTTGCTTTGCGCGCTTCTTCCATGTTGAAGCGCTTGACAATGTCGCTCACGTACGTGCTCTGCGACAACTCCAAAGTCTGTTGCTGCCGGTCACGCTTGACCTGAAGGCCAAGGTAGTAACTCAGCTCTCCCATGTCTTTCATGTCAAACCTGGCAGCAAGGGACTGCTTCACATCGTCCAAAAGAGACTTGGAGTCAGATGCAATGAGCAGATCATCAACATAGAGCAAGATGATGATCTGGCTTGCCTCTTGAGTGCGCCCATAGACTGCATGGTCAGCTTCACTGCGCACAAAGCCAAGGTCAGCCAGCTGCTCATCCATCTTATGGTACCATGCTCGCGGGGCTTGCTCCAGGCCGTAGAGGGCCTTCACAAGCTTGCACACCAAATCCTCCTTTCCCTCCGCCACATACCCCTCCGGCTGCTCCATGTACACATCCTCCTCGAGGTCACCATTCAAAAATGCACAAGTCACATCCATTTGGTGCATCCCAGTCCATAGCAGCAGCAAGAGCGAGGATCGCTTGAATGGATGGGAACTTTGCGACATGTGCAAATGTCTCATTGTAATCCACACCCTCAGTCTGCGCATACCCCTTTGCAACCAGCCGTGCTTTGTACCTGAGAACCTTACCATCCGCACCACACTTGCGCCTGAAGATCCACCGGCATCCGATCACCCGGCTGCCATGTGGAGCCTCCTCGAGAGTCCAGGTGTCGTTCTTCATGAGCGCACCATACTCCTCATCTGCTGTGGCACGCCAATCTGCCGCCTCAGCGCTGCGCATGGCTTCAGCGAATGTGGCTGGGTCATCGGTGACTGTGAGGAAGAGAAGCTCGAGGTCAGACGACTCCGTTGGTGGTGAAACGTTGCACAGGTTCACCAGCTCCTCCAGCGGCCTCTTTTTGTTTGCGAGGTGCTCGGATCGCCTCAGTGGCTCCCCACTGTCCTTTGCACTTTTGTTGAGGCGTGCGGACCGTCGTGGCAGCTGCTGTGCGTTACTTTGCTACTCCTCCTCATCAGATTCCGCTGCCGGCTCCTTCTCCTTCTCAGCTCCCTCTACCTCCTTGTCGTTGCCGCTGTCACCGCCATCTTCTGCACCGCCCTCTTCTGCTACCGGTACTTCTCCCACTTCTGGTACAAGTGCGAGAGCAAGCGGAACTGCCGACATAGGGCTCCAAGTCCAGCCCTTCACTTCCTCTTGGAAGACCACATCACGGCTGCGGATGATCTTGCATGCGGCGAGGTTGTAGAGGCGGTATCCCATTGTGTCGTAGCCGAGGAAGGCAGCTTTCACCGACTTTGCATCCAGCTGGTGCCGGCAGGCACGTGCACGAATGCGCCACACCCAAAGACTTTCAGGTGCGTCACTATTGGCTTGCGTCCCGTCCACGCCTCCTCCAGTGTCATCAGTGGCACGGCGCGCATAGGGCTCCGGTTTTTTAGGTACACGGCAGTATTGACCGCTTCTGCCCAAAAGGTTGGCGGGAGCCCCGCGTCTTGGAGCATGCTGCGAACACGCTCCATGAGCATGCGGTTCGCGCATTCAGCCACGCCGTTCAGCTGCGGTGTTCCAGGTGGGGTGACCTCGTGCTTGATCCCGCGACGCTTGAGGAAGGTGCGGAAGTCGTTGGAGAGGTACTCTCCTCCACCATCGGTGCGAAGCACCTTCAACCACCTGTCACTCTCATTCTGTGCAGCAGCAATCCACACCTTCAAAGCATCAAAGCACTCATCCTTTCCAGCCAGGAACGACACCCACGTCTTCCTCGACTAGTCATCAATGAACGTGACAAAGTACAACTTGCCGGACAAGGATTGTGATGGCATGGGACTGCACAAATCAGAGTGAACGAGTGAGAGAAGCTCAGTCGCGCCCTTCCCTTCCCCCGTGAAAGGAGAGCGGGCTTGCTTCCCTTCAATGCAGCTCTCACAAGCCGATGCACCAGGCTGCTTCACCCCCTTGAGCTCCAGGCCGCGGACCATCTGCTGCATGGAGATGATGGCGCCAAAGCCGAGGTGACCGAGCCGGCGGTGCCACAGGCCGATGTCGTGTTTTCCCTCTCTTGCCGCCAACGCTGAGTCGGCTTCCTTCTCCGATGCCATGTAGAGGCGGTAAAGACCGTCCTCCTTGTCCGCTTTTGCAAGCACACGCCCCGCACTTACAGAGATGGTCCAGGCACCATTCTCAAAGCGAACCTGCATGCCTTCGGAGATGAGAGATGAGACAGAGAGGAGGTTAGCTGCCAGCCCCAGAACATGGAGCACCCCCTTCACACGACGTTCCACGTGCTTGCCCTCAACGGAAGCACAAAACACAATCTCACCCTCCCCAACCGCCATTTGCACATGGTTGTCCCCCATGTACACCCGACGAGGCTCAATGACGGTGTAGACAACGAACCACTCCCCGCGACACGTCATGTGCCGCGTGGCTCCTAAGTCGATGATCTAGAACAGGGCGGTGTTGTCGGAGACGTGCAGGACCCAGATGGTTGTTACGAATCCACTCTCCCAATCTGCGGCGTACGCGGAAGCGTCGGACTGTTTTCCCGCTCCCACTCCAGCCGCAATGTCCGCCTTCTTCTTCCGGCATTCGCGCACCCAATGGCCCGGCTTCTTGCAGTAGTGGCAGTTCCCCTCTTCTTTCCTCCTCCGCCATTGCTCCTGGTTGATGTAGCACCACCCCCATGACCAAATTTGGTGATGAGAGCGACGTCCAGTCCACTTCCGCCCTCCTCTCCCTTGCGCCGCTCCTCCTCAAACAGCAAGCTCTCCTCCACATCGTTGAGGGAGAGCTTGTAGCTGCGCTGGTCCAGGGCAACAATGAGAGGAGTGTAGCTGGTAGGAAAGCCCGAGAGGATGGTTAGCATGAGCACACGCTCCTTGACAGGGTCCTCAATCGCAGCAAGCGGGTCAGAGAGAGACTTCACCATGTTGATGTAGTCAATCATGGATCCGGACTCATCCATCTTCACAGTGTGAAAGCGACGACGCAGCTGCATATTCATGAGGATTGACTTGGAAGCATAACTGGACTCAAGCTTTTTCCAAACCTCCTTTGGCATGAGGAAATATATGTCCAATGGTGGACAGATCACGCACTCAATTTTCAGTGTGCTCCTCTAGTGCGCTTGGACACCATGCATTAACACCATGCACCAAAAACCTGGTGCAATTGAACGGTGCACAGTAAAACTCTCTCTCTCTCTCTCTCTCTCTCTCTCTCTCTCTCTCTCTCTCTCTCTCTCTCTCTCTCTCTCTCTCTCTCTCTCTCTCTCTCTCTCTCTCTCTCCCTCTCTCTCTCTCTCTCTCTCTCTCTCTCTCT
>SZWC01001791.1:45175-55416 GCA_023375785.1 Penium margaritaceum | reverse complement strand
TATATATATCTCTATATCTATATCTATATCTATATCTATACCTATATCTATATCTATATCTATATCTATATTAATATCTATATCTATATCTATATCCATATCTATATCCATATCTATATCTATATCTATATCCATATCTATATCTATATCTATATCTATATCTATATCTATATCTATATATATATCTATATCTATATTTATATCTATATCTATATATATATCTATATCTATATCTATATCTATATCTATATCCATATCTATATCCATATCCATATCTATATCTATATCTATATCCATATCCATATCTATATCTATATCTATATCTATAGCTATATCTATGTCTACATCAATATCGATAACTATATTTACATCTATATCTATGTTTATATACACAACTTTATCTATATCTAAATTTATTTCTATGTTTATATCCATATATTTACTTTTATATGTTTATCTAAAAATACATCTTCACCTTTATTATATATCCACACATATATATATTATCTAATGTATATTTTTAATTATTTTGTCTCACTTTTCATAACCATTTCTTATGTATGCTTACATCGATATGTATGTGTACATGCACCTTTGTATTTATATATCTATACCCATTCTTTCCTAAGCATATGTTTAAATCTATATGCTTCCTTAAATACATAAGATTATTTATTTTCTCTTGAACCTTTTTCATGTGTATATTTTTGTGTAAGAAATAAATGATTCTTTACATTTTTCTATATATTCTTGATAACATGGTTATAATGATTTTTTTGTTTTATGGAAAGTTATCTTTGGATGAGCTATTGTTCCTTCATATTGATATTTTTCATATACATATTTTTATGTTCATTATACTTTTTATTCATATCTTTTCAGTCTTTTTTAACTTTTAAATCCATCTAGATGTACATGTGCATGTTAATCTCTTGTTGGGTGCCACATTTAAAGGTATGCTAATGAATGTACCTAAATAAGTATGTGTTTTTGTTATGTTTTAATGAATTTGTTCATGGTTTCTAGTGAAAATGTTACATCAATTTTTTACTTCCTTCTCATGTTTGTTTTGTGGGACATAAGTTTCCTTCTATTCTACCTGTGGCGTTGCTATCATTTTTTGTCAGAATAGTATATGAATTGCTTTATTTTTCATGATCTCTGCATGTGGAACTCAAGTTGTAACTCAGTTCTACATTTTGGGCTTGTTTTAGACTTTTCTGAGTCGTTTTACAATTTATAGTCTGATCTGTTACTTAGGACCGACTCTGGTCATGACAACATTGTTTCCGTCTCTTGAGACCATATTGTCCATTTCCGTTCACCGACCTTACGTTGAATTTGGTTTACAATCACGTTTACGCGATGAACTGTCGAGATGCCACACATGGATTTTCCGACGGTGTTTTTGGTGTCTCGCTTTCAACCAATATGTTACTTGATGATTGACAGCAGTGTTCCTGATGTAGGATCTAGGAATCATCGTCAATGACGCTAGATTATTGAATAGTCATTTTGTGACCTTGTCTCGTGCCTCGGTTCTGGTCGGTTTAGGGCTCGTGTGAACCATCTGCATGGCCGGATCGCCATTCTGACGAGCGGGATGAAGGCGAAGGGCCCTGGCATTGCTGAGATTCGCCGGCCGGGCTGAACCGCTGATGAGATCAGCCGTCGAGGCCCCGTAGTTGACGTTTGAAAAAAACGGGTCGTCGGATCGAGCCGCATTGGCANGAATAGTCATTTTGTGACCTTGTCTCGTGCCTCGGTTCTGGTCGGTTTAGGGCTCGTGTGAACCATCTGCATGGCCGGATCGCCATTCTGACGAGCGGGATGAAGGCGAAGGGCCCTGGCATTGCTGAGATTCGCCGGCCGGGCTGAACCGCTGATGAGATCAGCCGTTGAGGCCCAGTAGTTGACGTTTGAAAAAAACGGGTCGTCGGATCGAGCCGCATTGGCAACGCGGGCCCTGTAGTCGAACTGCCCAAATCCGAAACACACAAAAGTAAGAAAACAAAGGGTTACTATGTAACCCAAAAATACTAAGACGTTTAATGGCCTCAGTCACTTGGATCTTATTTTTGTGTAGTCCTCTACTCGTAGCCTGACGCTTACAAAGGTGAGTATGGCACAATCACAGACAAAATCTTGTTTCTTCACGAGCGATTGGCAGATCCCATCCAAGATTCAGTACTACTAATGTGACTTCACTGTAGGTGTCTTTCTTAAATAATAAAATCGTCCTTAGTGGCAGGTATTTTGTTGTAAGATAGAGGGTGCGCCTGGTAGTCGTTGGTTTCCGTGGTTGGTCGAACTCAACCACGTAAACCAACGAAATCGGAGGCTTCGACGTTGCTGCATTGTCTAGCGTGGTTGGGATCTGCAATTTTCAGTTCTAGCGACGAAATTTGCGAAAAAATTAACTAGGGTTCTGTTTTGGAAGTGTCGCATCGAATTGCTATTCGCGGTCTCAGTGCAAATCGCAGGTTTGTGTGCGACCGCTCGTTGAACATGGCTGTTTGAACGTCACTGCGACATTTGAAGTCGAACCACTTGCAGTTTTAGTCATGCACTCCTCCCGATTATTTTTTTCTCGTGCAACGTTTGCAGGTTTGCATGTTGGACCACGGTCCACCAGCATAAGACTGCAGATTACAATCATACGAGACCTCTCCCAAAATAGGCCCTAGGGTGATGGCGAAGGGTTAGGGCGACGGCCGGCGGAACGGGATATCTGCGACGGGTTAGGGTGACGGCCAGCGGAACGGGTAGCGAGGGAGGAGCGAGGACGCAACCACGGTCCAACCACGGTTCAACCGTGGTTGGACCGTGCGTCGACGATCGTGCACGAGCCGAGCGAGGCTCGTAGGGACGCTTGGATAGGCCATGGTGCGGGGCGATGTGTCCCATACCATCGAGAATTGCATGAGCATAGGCCTGCGGCTGCTCAGGACGAGATGGAGGCGAACGGACGGCGGATACAGGCGAGCACGGCCAGCACATGTGCTGGATGACACATGTGTCATACAGCACATGTGAAAACAGGTGGTTTAAAAACGTAAAAACAGGTTTTCATGTGAAAAACTCGGTATTCCAACCAAGAAACTCAACCAAACAGCCGCAGGTTGAAGAAATTCGACCAACCACGGAAACCAACGACTACCAGGCGCACCCAGAAGTTTTCCTATTACTGCATATATCACGGAGTTGCATGCAAGCTCGACGGTCCGTAGAAAGACCGCCCGGTCAGTGCCATGTGGCTCGTACGACATTAAAAGCTATTGTTGTCTCTACCAACTCACTATGCCAGTGGACGAAGTACACAACATGTGTGCATGGAAAGTAATGCTCACTAGGAGAAACAGAAAACCATTCAGTGAATCCCACATCCACCCAACACTCCTTGGGTTGTTCAATCTTACATCCTAAAAAGCACCGCCATTATGGATGTGGGTCACACGTTTGCATGTGTACTTCATCACTAGTGGGGTCAACAATGGCCGAAAGAAAACTAACATCGCCTTCATATGGCACGGTCTTGGTTTGCTGATCCACTCAGAAGGACATCCAATGGATGAAGGAGACCGGAGGATCATGACCAATGACTCTTGTGACATATTTCTCACATCGTCGATGAGCTGTCAAAACGGACGAGGGGTTCGTGGACTCGCCCGGAGCTCACACAGGAGCAAGAACAAGTCCATGCCACGTCAGGAGGCCGTTAGCGATAGTGTGCCGGCCAGATCCGACGCGTTCGTTCCGTGCAGGAAGAACATGCGGCGAAATGGCTGAGATATCCGCGCAAGCGTCAACAAAAGCCTGAGATATCCAGAACTTAAATATAAACTATGCAATATCCAGTAAGTTTAAAACCAAATCACGCCATACCCATTTGTATGGCCATGCCCGATCGGGGACTGAAGTCGCCGATCGAGCAAAGCGAGGGGGGTGATGCGTCACCCCCGTCGCTTTGCTCCCCCCCCCCTCGCGAGAATCACGATCGAGCGAAAACGCCTTTTTCAAATATTTTTTTCGGAGAAGCCAACCCCTTTTGTCTTCCATTCAAACCGCTTTCAAACCCTACCCCAAATTACACTCGGGGTTTAGGGTTTTATTTTTGCGCGGGCTCCTGCTGGGCCCCGCGGAAGCGGGGCCCAGCAGGTTCCCTTTCAACGCATGGGGTGTTTCGGACCCCCCACCCAAAAATATCGCAAACCTTTGGGAGAAAAGTCGCAAACCCCTCAATAGAGGGGTTTGTGATTTTTCTCTCATGTTGACGACGTCAGCATGTTGTCGCTGGATGGCATGCGGCGTCAACATAGCGCGTACATTCGGATATAGCTTATTTTTTTGCGTGCTCGCTGGATATAGCATTGATAAAGAAGCGAAAAGTTCCGAAATTGGATATGGCGTGGTTAATGTGCGAAACGTGGANGCGGTAGCGGGGCCCAGCAGGTTCCCTTTCAACGCATGGGGTGTTTCGGACCCCCCACCCAAAAATATCGCAAACCTTTGGGAGAAAAGTCGCAAACCCCTCAATAGAGGGGTTTGTGATTTTTCTCTCATGTTGACGACGTCAGCATGTTGTCGCTGGATGGCATGCGGCGTCAACATAGCGTGTACATTCGGATACAACTTATTTTTTTGCGTGCTCGCTGGATATGGCGTTAATAAAGAAGCGAAAACTTCCGAAATTGGATATGGCGTGGTTAATGTGCGCAACGTGGATATGGCAGTAGATATCGAGAATTCTGTGGGTATATGGTCACTCCCCCGAAGAACATGCCGAGCGAGTCAAGTACGAATCCCTCAGACCCATGTGGGCGCACAATGACGACAAACTGGAGGAACTAAAGCAAAGGGTACATGTAGGGATTACCCACAAAATTCGAATGTTTGTATGCCCTACCCGGCGTCCAGAATAATAGGAATACCTTACCCGGCGTTTGGAAAATAATACTCCCCTGCCCACGAACATTGAGGGAAAAAAGCATGTCAACGTTGCATGCGATGCAGCCTCGAAATGATGACGTCATCAAGATTTCTCTAACATTCACAAATCCCTCTTTTGAGGGGTTTGTGAATGTTCGGGGGGGGTGGGGGGGGGTGTTTGCCAGTGGTTCGCATGGGGGGTCCGGGACTCCCCATGCATTGAAAGGGAACCTGCTGGGCCAGCAAGGGCCCGCGCAAAACTAAGACCTTAAAACCCCGAAAGCAATTTGGGGTAGGGTTTGACTAAGGTTTGCTTGCACAAAGTGGGGGTTCTGCGTGGTGAAAATTTTAAAATTAACCAGCGTTTTCGGTCGGTTTCGAAATTGGCATTTTCGCTCGATCGCGATACTTGCGTGGGAGCGAGAATCACGATCGAGCGAGGGGGGTTTACAGGCCCCACTTCACTTCGCTCGATCAGCGACGCACGCGACTGATCGAGCATGGTGAGGTGAGCGGGCAGTCTACGGTTGTTTTTTTTTAATCTTCGGGCGTGTAGCACGCGCCCGGTCCGACGTGGCTCGCACGGGGTCCCTGGCCTGTGGGCGGGCGGATGGGATGGCTTGAGGGTCGGAGACCCTCAGGCACCGCGGTTTTGGCCTAGTTGGCCAGGGGTTCCGTCAGTTCCGTTACATTGGTATCAGAGCGCCGGGGTTCAAGTCCGACGTGCGGACGCCGGCGGCGGCTCACTCCTATCAAGGGGGAGTGTAGCGCGCGGCCGGTCCGACATGGCTCGCACGGGGTCCCTGGCCTGTGGGCGGGCGGATGGGATGGCTTGAGGTTCGGAGACCCTCAAGTACCGCGGTTTTGGCCTAGTTGGCCAAGAGTTCCGTCCGTTTCGTTACAGGGCGGGGGAGTTCTATTTTTTAGGGCGCGCCTAGATAGGGTTGGAATCGTGGGTTGGTCGAACTCAACCCACGATTCCAACCAAATCGGCACCTGCCTCGCAAGTTCCTGTCGTCACTTGGTTGAGCGACGACATCGCACGCCGTTTTCCAATTTTTTCTTCTTTTTCTGTACGGGTTCAGCACATTCTTTTCTTCGTATTCGTGGGCTCGGACCAACGATGGCTGGATCGAGGGGTGGTGCTGGTTGGGAAAGTTGGGCGAGGTTGGCTGGGCGTCAGGCCATGTTGTGAGCATCAAAAAGTGCATGGTCACGAAGTCTCCTTCGATCCCGTCGCCATGTGCCGCATCCGACGGCAAAGAGGATGTGTACCAGCCACTTTCATGCTAGAAGGTCCATGCGCGAGCATGCACCCCTCGGTCCAAGCGATGTTGGACCGAGGGGTGGTAATGGTTGAACGTGCTCGGATCGTTGGACGAGCTTGGCTGGGTCAGTGGCCCATGGCATCGCATGCAGACATTACCTACCAATGCGTGAAAGTAGGCATGGGGTAAGAGGTCATATCGTCTGAGGTCGTGATGTTGCCCATCCGACGGCCACCTAGGATGGTTTGAGTTGTTCGCACACAGCTGCAGCCGCATGTGGCATAATCGGGCATGCTTGAAATTGAAAAAAATTAGGACGTTAAAAAGTCCATATTTCAACTAGGCAGAACAACCAACCAGCCACGAGTTGAAAAAGTTCAACCAACCCACGATTCCAACCCTACCCAGGCGCACCCTTAAAGAGTCGGGTAGGGCGTTCGTGATCAACTCGTGGGTTGGGTAGAAGGGCTATTTGGCCCTAAAGCAAAGCGTAAAGGATTTTCTTAGTCCCCTGCTCATAGAGGACTAAGGCGCAGGGGGGTGGAGGGACCTCAGTATCTAGACAAGCCTGACATATTGAGTCCCCCCCCCCGCCCGAGATGGCAGCCCAGTGAAATTTCCGACTGTTTGAAAAACAAGGGCAAATATATCTGAGGGCGGAATGACCATATAACCATCGTTTGGGACAGTAAGTCTGACCCCCCCCTCGCTCGAAACAATAAGCTCCATCCACCCCTACGTCGGAACAATAAGCCTGATCCGCCCCTTCGACGCGGACGCGAGTTTGCAGGCGCAAAAAATTAACAATATACCCCCTCGTTTGTCAAAAGATAGCATGTCGACGTCGCATGGATGCGGCGTCGACATGCTGACGTCACATTTTTTGACCCAGTCATCACAAACTCATTAGTAAAAGGGTTTGTGACTTTTCGTAAGTGGTTTGTAATAAGCTTGCATGGGGGTCCGAGACTCCCCATGAGTTAAAGGGGGACCTGCTGGGCCCCGCTGCCGCGGGGTTGAGGAGGTGCCCGCGTAAAAATAAACCCTACAATCCCGGGTGTAATGAGAGGGTGGGATTTTCAATAGTTTGTACATCAAACCTGGGTATAAAGTTGAGAAAAATGTAAAATAGAGCAAACATGCATTTTCGACTCCACGGGGATTCCTACGGACGCCCGTCCGCCGGAATTCCCGGTGAAGTCCCACCCCTCCACCACTAACCCCCGCCTCCCGGCAGCCCACCGTCACGGCCCTCAATTGCGAGGGCCTCGATCGGCGGGCAGGTGGGTTGCAAGAGGCGGAGGTGCGGTGTGGGGGGGGGGTGGGGTGGTTGACGAAGTGCCGACCGACGGACGTCGGCCGGCAATCTCCCTCCCCCACCCCACCCCTCGAAACTATCGCGGTCCTCCATCGTGACGGCCGCGATGGAGGGCTGCATTCTACCAGGCATGCCCGCTTTCGCCATGCTTAACCAGCGACATGCGTCGCTGTTTGAGCATGGTGAAATTTGGGGGGCGGATGGGGCTTATTTTTGTCGGACAGGGGTGAATTAGGCTTATTGTTCCGATGGAGGGGTATATGGGGCTTATTGTTCTGACGGAGGGGTATATGAAGGTCATGGGTAACAAAATAGGGGGGAATCGGCATTTTTGCCGTATATCTGAGCTATGCTGTTTGCGCCTTGCCATGATGCGAAGTGACAAGTTCAAATCACGGCGAAGATAGGTGCCTGTTTCGCTGACTGGATATTAGACAATGTCTACCTTGGATATTCTTGTTTGGTTTATGCCTTGTATCGAGCCGTCAACCTATGAGGACCCGCTACCGTCGGTATATATTGTCGCATGTACTAATCTGACGGACACATATTTGGCTATGCTACTCGATTGTGACCTTGGTGGTTGTGCTGCAAGCTCGTTGTTATTTCACGTCAAATTAGCTCCAATTCACAGGCATCCACGAACAGTACCCATAAACACGTGGGCCACAAGAAGCACCGCAGGCCAATGAGGCCAGCCGGTCTCATTGGCCTGCGATGCGTGTGTTCCTTTGTGATTCGTCATTGCATTTTTTCGATGGTTCTTTTTGGAAACACCCCACCGGTGGTGAGATGTGTCGGAAACCCATGGAAGGATTGTTCTTTCGTCCGTCGGTGTTGCTCACCATTGCTGTATGCATGAAGTTTACGGCTGTCAACATGTCTGTTTTCCCCCTCACACGGGCATCCGATGGGAGGGCGCTCGCAATTTAGGCCCCTCCGATCAATAAGGAAACGCCGAGGTATCATATAGCTACCATTTTCGACGGCGTGCGGTCCGCGTCTAGAGGGGGTCGAACTAGGTACCTCTCTCAGATTTATCCGAAAAAACAAATGCTACATTAGATGTCATATTTGCCATTTTTCTAATATGGTACATGTAGGGATTACCCATGAAATTTGAAGGTGTGTATGTCCTACCCGACGTTCGAAAAACTAAAACCACCTTATCCGGCATTCAGAAGAACAAGTCTCTCCTACCCGGCCTTTGGCAAATAAGACACTCACCCATGAATAACAATTGAAAAACGCATGTCGATGCTGCATGCGATTTATCGTCGACATGCTCGCGTCAACAATTTCTTTGAACATTCACAAGCCTCTCTTTTCATGGGTTTGTGGTTTTTTTAGGAGAGGGTTGCGTGTGATTCACGTGGGGGGTCCGAGACGCCCCATGCATTGAAAGGTAACCTGCTAGGCCCCTTGGTGGCGGGGCTCAACAGGAGCCCACACAAAACTAAAACCCTATTTAACGGATTTGGCGGAATCCTTGGCCGATTAGGCCAAACCCGCGGTGCCTGAGGGTCTCGGACCCTCAAACCATCTCGTCCCACCGCCCACAGTCGTAGGTGACCCGCCCAAGCCACGTGCCTCCTTTGACCGGTCGGCGTGCCACTGCCACGCTACACCCCCTCCCCACTAGGAGCGAGAGCCGCCTCGGCATCTCCAATAATCTTGACGTGGGAATCGAGCCCTCGAGCTCTGACACCAATGCAACGGATTCGACGAAATCCTTGTCCCACTAGGCCAAAACCGTGGTGCTTGAGGGTCTCCGACCCTCAAACCATCCCATCTCACCGCCCAGTCCCAAGTGACCCCGCTCGAGCCACGTGGCTCCTTTGACCGGTCGGCGTGGCACTGCCACGCTATACCCTAAAACCCCGAATGTAATTCGAGAAGGACTTGACTAAGGTTTGTGTGTACAAAGTGGGAGGTTTGCGTACTGCAATCAGAAGAATGGAACGAGCATTTTTGTTTGATCTCGGAATTGGCGTTTTTGCTCGATCGCGATTATTGCATGGGAACAAGAATCGCGAGGGGGATTGGCATGCCCCATCCCGCTTCGCTCGATCAGCGGCTCATGCCGCTGATCGAGTATGGTGAAGCGAGCAGGCAGTCTAGTTTATTGTTTTTACCTCGAGGTGGACGAGTCCTATTTTTCAAAGCGCCAGTAGGGCGTCACTAACCCCCTACGAGTTTATGAATAAACCCTTCTACCCAATCAAAAGGGTGGAAGGGTTATTATGCCCTTACTAATCTATGCCTCGTTTGACCAATGACAATGTTTGTGATGATGGTTTGACCTACTTACCACCATCATTTGAGAATTATGTGAGCTACCAGAGTCACAAATGATTCATCTTCTGGCCGATTCAAGATGGAATAAAGAAGGGTGACACGATGATTGAACCAAGGCATGCCAAAACTTCGTTTTTTGGGGTCCATAACAATTCCAGGCCACGTGGAGGTGACATGGATGTGCACAGATGTTTCACGATTTAAAGGCAATTTTGAACCTGATGAAATAGCATAACGTGGTTTTCAATCATTTTTTCCGCTATGTACACAGAGAAAATTGCATGAGCCATTGGAATAGAATCACCACATCACACCACACCACACCACACCACACCACACCACACCACACCACATTACACCACACCACACCACACCACACCACGCCACACCACACCACACCACACCACACCACACCACACCACACCACA
>SZWC01001791.1:29098-43497 GCA_023375785.1 Penium margaritaceum | reverse complement strand
GGGGGGGGGGAGGGAGAGAGAGAGAGAGCATCAGTGTGAAACATCAGTTAAGGGAGGTAAGGAATGTCAAGAAAGATTTTAGGATCTTATGGTGGCATCAGCCACACCAAAGCAAGCTCAAACATGCTCCAAATTGAACGCCCATTAGTGCTAGTGTACTGACATTCTCATGTTGAACACTTGGACGGTATTAAAGATGTAATGGGAACGTGCCAAGCACAATTTTGTCAAACCAATGGCAAATACTTCTTGTGGTTTGAATGGGTTGAACCACGATATAACAGTTTTTTGTCCCTAGATGCCACCATAAACATTTTCATTTATAGATTACAAATCTTATCATACATGCAAATCTCAATACATACAATCTCTAAGGAGTTCCGTAAATATTTGCAGAGAAAAAAATATTTATGATTAAATCTCCCTCATGACCATATCGAAAGCTGATCAAGCAGTACATTAGTACCCCTTGTGCCATAGCTTACCATGAAAAGTTTAGGTTTCCATGTAAAGATGGACACGATTTCCTCCAAGCTCCTTCTCTTCTTTTACATGTTTACACAACCATATGAGGTAACAGGGAATATTTTGCCACTAAAAGACAACATTACATTAAAAACCCTCATTGGGTGTTGAACCTGGCCTTCCACAAATATCACCAAGAAGTAAAATGATAGGTATGTGCAAGTAACGTAACAGTAGATACAACAACAAAATATATCAGGGTAACATGACATGTGTGAGCTGCCTACTTGAGTACAAAACAAGGGCATCCAAGAACAAAGTACATGAGGGAGACATCCTCTCAAAAACCTATTTCCACATCCATATGAACATAGAAGAATTGGAAGAAAACATCTATTACACTATGTATCTATTGAAAGGAAGTAGAAGAATCACATTCTTTCTCTGGTTACCTTAACAAGCTTGGTTATGTGACTATGAGAGGTTGGGTGACAAACAGTGCATCGTACTTCACTGTTCATACATGCTTCCTACATTCACTACTTTTAATGACCCCATTCCTTGTTACAAAATATCTCATGCACAAACACATATATGGGAAATCAATGAGTGCATTCCACATGTTGTTTCCAATGCGTCTTTTGGTACAAATGTACATTCAAGAAAACACGTGAATGGTTGTGCTAACGTTTCAGTGTTGTGTTCTTTGGGGGTGTATTTGCACCATCGAGGAAACCAAAAAGAGGTCAATACATCTAAGTGTCTTGTATGGAATGGGAAAAGGGAGACTGGTTTATCCAAGGATGGCAACAGGCTGGGCCAAGGGAGCCACTGATGACATCAATTTGTTGGTTGTTTGATCTCACGTTGGCGTTGACAAGCAATTCCAAGACTATTGTTTCTCAATGCTCTAGGGTTGTGTTTACCATGAATGCAAGAGATTTCAAAAGGATTTCCTTCTCCACAATTTCCATGCCTTCTAGAATGGTAAATGCTCCATGGAAGGGTCTGCACATGTATCTAGATGAAGCAAGTAGTAGGTAGGACATATTTCCCCATCAAGGAATTTTTAGCATGCCTTGTTAGGGAATTAGTCAACTTAAAATAGGAGCATCTCCCTCCATTAATCCTTTGCTGATTCCACCTGAAGCAGCAACAACAAATGCAGTGGTTGGACCTCAACCTGGGTCCCCGGGTTCCAAAGTGGGTTGTTCAAACCACCAAATCTATATCCTAGAACTTTTGGAGGTACATCCATGGACCGTTATTGGCATGATGAGGGACGTGATGTGCACAGTGATCATGATCATTTTTCATGCTTCTTTACTTCCCAATCATGCATCGATGTATGACTTTCAGTGTACATGTTATTAAGATTTTTTAATGGTAGAATGTTAAGGGTTGGGATCTACTGGGACATCCTTGCACGGTAAACCAAGAGCATGATGGAGGATCCGGAACACATTTAGGGGCCTCCACAAGATTTTTGACACCAATCAGCTTGAGGAAACTGGTGAATTGGGGGAATATAAAGAGAACGAGGTAAGGAGGACAAGATTCAACGACAATGTACCTTCCCATGAAAATGATGCAAGTCAAGCGCACTTCCTTGTGCAGGTTCACGGCTGAACATGGCCAGTAGAACATGGCATGGTTTTTTGACCAAATATGTCCATCTATGATGTATTTGGCTACTTACACTTGAATATAAAGGAATATGTTTGATGCCTCAGAGGACGCACCTGCCTGGGTTCCTTTCATAATGACCATTCAATGTTGTAGTGCTTTTTGCTTTTCTTGGCATGAAGATGTACTAGTCCCTGGTGAGCTTTTATATCATCCGTTTAAAAAATTCATGCCCAGTTCAAGAAAAAAATTTCATGTTATGTTCATGAGTTACACCTTAATCCATGCTTTAATAGCTAGAAGGTGACGTACAGTATGTGCACCCTCCGATCAGCAAAGGCGAGGAGCTTTCCATCCTCAATTTGGTCATCAAAGTGATCGGAACTATGTCTTTTCTCTCAAAGCCTACTGCTGCTACTGCTGCCAGGGTCACCTATAGAGCATCCTAAATTTCTCACCTCTAATCCGCCAAATCTTGGTTGGTTTACCACTACTCATTGCTGGGTGTGCTCACTCGTAGAGAGGATCCAAAAGCTTGTACAAGGTTTTAGCCTATGCTTGAAGCCATATATCATTATCGCGTATTGTTGCTCTCTGATACCATATGTTACACGGACCAGGAAGTAGATGGTGAATACGTACATATGTAGGCAGAATTTGCCAAAAACACAATGATCTGAGGTCTTGAGAAAACAGGATTATTTGCAAGTTACAATAATTGTATGGGTTTGGTCACCATATACCCGAATAGTAGAAATATAAAACTCATTCGCCCGTCGTCGAGCGAGAAATAACCTAACTACCCATCGGCCGCCGCTACCGCCACGCCAGTAACAAAGAAAACAAATGAAAATGCATGGCGAGACCACATGCCATGCGCTGAGGACGCATGGTATGCGGCGCCCTCCGCTAGTATCACAAACCCTTTTGTTGAAGGGTTTGTGATACTAGCAGGGGTAGGTTTGTTTAGAGTTTGAGGGGAGTTCGAGACTCCCCATGCGTTGAAAGGGAACCTGCTGGGCCCTGCTACCGCGGGGCCCACCAGGAGCCCGCGCAAAAATAAAACCCTAAAACCTTTAATGTAATTAGGGGTATGGTTTGAATGTGGTTTGCGTGTTAAAGTCATAGGTTTGCGTTTGAAAAACATTATCGAAAACGAAAGAAGGGCGTTTTCTCTCGATCGTGAGGGAGCGATGACCGCTTTTTTTTTTGTCACGCAAACCCCCCAATTCGATTTAGGGTTTTATGTTTGGCACGGGCTCCGCCCGCGCCAAACATACAAAACCCTAAATCGAACTGGGGGGTTTGCGTGACAAAAAAAAAACAAAGCGGTCATCGCTCCCTCGCGATTCTCGCGTGGGAGCAATGTTCGCATGCACGGTTTTTTCATGCTCGCCCGTCGACGCATGCCGCGAGCGAGCATGATTTTCGACTGGGCTTTTGAGTGTTTTTTTTGCCGCTACCGGGCGGATCAGAGTCACACATTGCGTTTTATGGGTATCTGAGTATTTTCACCCTAATTGTATTACAATGACATATGTCAAAACTATCGAGCACATGCATGTAATACCAAAAACACGGACACATAATGATTGGGATTTTGGATGCTTCAGTCGAGTGACGAGTGTTATGATGCATCATGAAAGGTTAGTTTAAGAAACCCTGTCCCTTGAGAAATTTAGCGGTTTGTAGAATATCGACGCATATCTTTATAAAAGTAAATTGTTTTCAAGAATTCAACCAAACATATGAATAGATTGGTATAATTTGTGACAGTTGTATTGATACTTTTAAAAGTGGTAAACTGTTAGAACCTTCTCGAACAGAGCAGCAGTGGTCGGGATAGTTGGTAAAAATGCCCCCGGACAAAGAGACATAAACATTCAGAGGTCGACACAAAGTGGGCCCACTGTGTGTCAACATGTGGCAGAGCGTTGGACGTGCAATAAACACTCCACAAGTAATGTTAGACAAATCAAATTGACATGTCAATTCCACATGTAATGCCAAATCCAAGCATGGAAGATGCATGAAACCATTTTTTTTGCCAGCCTTGGTGACAACTTGATTTTATGTTGCCTCGTATAAGCACTGGCCATTTCCCATCGTGAAAACAAGACTCTTACTGGTGACCAAATCACGTGGTTATTTTCTCTGTCCTGTATCCATATTATATTGTTTGTATATGAATTTTTTTTCACCTTTCGCTTCGTCGTTCGGGCAACCGAGCGGTCCGTATGGTTTCTTGGATCTCATTTCTTATCATGGAGCTAGTTGAGTGCTTCACAACAAAAAGTGCTTTTCAGCATAACAAATTTGCACTTGCAAGGGTAAGATGATGGGGATATTTCCTCCCCATTCCAATTATTTCAGTGTGAATTCCTCGTTGGAGAACATCTAAGTTATCTATCAATGAAACTTTGTGTTTAATCTCACACAGACAGTGGCTAGGAGGGTCATTTCATTCCCTTGTAATAATTTTCCCATCACATGAATCCTTGGATATCTTGTGAAAAGGAAGGAATTTTGGTGGGAGATGGCGGAGTAGTAGCAAAACTTGTGTAGGAGCTTGTTACTGAGTGGAGTTTTGTGCCGCTTGCTAATACAAAATTGGTTGTTTCCCTTTTGAAAGATGTTTCTACAAGGTGGGGGTAAAAATGTTACCCTTCCTTGATCTTGAATGCTCTAGAAAACGGTGTAGAGATAGAAGTCCTTTGCTGCAGGTCGGAGGTCTGGTGATATGACAATGGACGGTGACACCTTAAGGTATATTCCACTGTTATTCTATCGCTCCACGTCGACTCCATCTTGGGGCTGTTGTGCATATTGTCCAGCACATCGTGACCATCTCATGCTTCGGGTGTCCTTTTCAGCACAACCCTCCGCCGTAATTGATGGATCAACTGACAGTGGTTGGATCCTAAATCGCAATGTGGGTAGCTGTCCAAGATACATCTTCCTTGTGAGGTCATGCTTTTTAAATCCACACTGTTCCCTTCCTTGTTCCCACATTAGTTGTTTGATCTGTGACCCACATCTATCACCTAATCTTCAAAAGTCATGGAGGAGTATTGCTGGGTCAGTCTTAGTGCCTTATTGACCTGACATTGGTCCTCACATATATTCAATATTGGTTGAAAACTCCCTTTCTATGGAAAGGTTCACCCAGCAAGTCCCAATGTGCTTGCAAGAATGTCCTCAGTGACCAGCTCTCAAGGTAATTTCCTCAAATTGGTTCTCCTGTAACTCACTTGCTAAATTCTGGAAGGTATTTTTCTTCACTTAGTGCTTCTCTTCTTTCATCGTTCAGATGACCAAACAACCCATATTGTTGCTGGGATTTGGCATTTTCTTTTTCTGGGTATTGGTGTTTGCTTTTTGCCCAGTAAGTTGCGCTGGTAAGGATGCATTGTGCAACCAAAATCCATGTCTTTTCTCCGTTGAATTATGCACAGTGGTCTCTCTTACATAGACTGTTGATACAAGGGTCTTGTCAGTACCTCAATCAAACGTATCACGAACCCCTCCGGTAAGAGGCTTACAATGCTCCAAGTTTACATCAACATTGGGAGGTGGCCAAGGAATCCATATTCATTCAACTATAACTGGTGGGACACAGCTTGTTATGTCCATGACATACACAAGTCCCAAGACTCCAACACTGGGCAATCCTCCTCATGCATTCATGGCCCAATGCATAGCAATCCAGTAGGAATGCTAACCATTGCGTCGAGGAAGTTCTGACCATTTACACTGAATCTCGATTTTTTTTTTGAATGTGCGATGATAAAATTGACTGAAGTCTAAATGGGTTGATACAATTATGGTAAACCATATTGCCATTTTGATGGTTTTGGGTAAATTTTTTACCGGCGCTATACATTCCTGAATAAGTGGTTGAAGTTTAACGAATTCCTCTGACTTCTCACAAGATGCCCACCTCAAAGTGGCCACTAAAAGGGAAGCCAAATTCACGAACAGATCAATAGACCGCAAAAACAACTACCTTGCACCTTATGTGAGCCACATGGCACCAATGGAATGGTCAAACTACCAACCACTGAGCTTGTAGATAGTGCCACAAAGTTCACAACCACCTAAATTTGTTGTTTCAATTGGTTCACGGCAAGCTACTCGTAACTCTAGTAGGTTCGTACATTTCGAGCATCAATCCTGATGTGCATATTCACAAGAAAGAATTATAAGTGATGGGAAGATTGATGTTGAACCCGTGCAATGACGCAACAAGTACTAGAATGAGTAGCATAACAGCATTACTCAAGCATGGAGTTCAACTTCGATGACCATATTCTACACATCTCTGTCACTATTCAACTTCACAAACAAGATTGGGAGAAGCTCAAACAGAAGTGGCTTTGCTTGCTTTCCATGAAAAGGATTGACACAAAACATTGGCATGCTTTGCTTGCCCATGAGCATGTCATATTTTTTGGCTTTCCACGAGACTAGGGTCAGATGGGTTAAGACTTTCCTAAGGGATAAGTCTTTTTGCCACCACCAATGCATGTGGAAGAGGATATGGAGTACGTGTTGAGAATAATTTTGGAAACCAGTGACAAAGAAATTTGGACCGCTCATGATCTTGACAGGTGGCAGGGTTACAGCACATTACATAGCAGCTTGGAGCCCTACAACAACCCAAATAACAACAAGCATTAAATCAACTAATTTTTCAGTCCACAAAAGTCTATGTATCATAGTGCACCAAGGAGTCATGTCCCATATTTACACCTGTCCCTTACGTATGTGATTGGTCATTTTGAGGGATACGCGATGTCACTACAAAACTGATTGAACGGCCAATAATCTCCATGAATGTAATAAAAATTTCTAATAAGCACTCTTGTGACAACAGTTATGTCCGGGGTTGACGTTCTTGTCCACCAACCATTGACCGTGGTCAATGGTTTTTTTCCGTTTTCTTTTTAATGCCTGGAGGACAGGCACTCGCTGTCAAGTGCTATTATTCATGCAAAACAAGAAGGCCGGAAAATATTCGTATGAGGACGAAGAGTCTTTGGGAAACAGATACCAGAAACCATAAGCGATGACTCGCGTTCACCAGTGGCTTCTCCCCAAATAGGACGGATAAGGTTGAGCATAATCCTCTCCCAAGGCATGTAACATTATTTATTCTGGCTTCATTCTATCATTATGTGATCCCAATGTACGCTGATATGCACCTAATTCCAATAGCTTCTCCTACATCTTTTTCCACCACATAGTAACTTCTGGATGTTTACATTTTGCATCAAATGAATTCTGGCATGACTTCTGGCATTCCGTTCAAAAAGTTCTTGATACTCTTGAGTGTAATATAGATTTGTCACAAACCTTTGATACAATTCAGCCGACATCTTGAAAGCCATGATTTGTTTCATATAAGCATACACATATCTGTTAAGTCCTCCGAATTCTCGATAGAGTTTCTTGATGTAGCCACGTGTAGCACAAACTTGCATGCATCACTTGCACCAAGCACCTATTACCTCATTTATTCTTGCTTTTCTTTTACAACAATACTTTTTGTCATAGTTCACCTACCACTTGTTTCATTCTTTTTACCACTTGTTTTTAGTGAAGTGTTTCATTTTCAGAAATCATGTCTACATGTTCACCATCTAAGTTCTATTATACATATGATGGTATCGTGGGCCCCGGCAAGTAGCCATAAACAAAGAAAACCTAAAACTTAGGATATAGAGTAGTGGAAAGGCACCTCAAGGTTTTGGCTTAACAAACATCCAGGTTTGCATGCTCATGTCAAGACTTCTTTTGTTATGTATATCTTTTTTTCCTATCATGATTGAGTAATAAAGGTCGCTCATCCCAGGCCTCATCAGTAGTCAATGTTTTAGCCCTCGATCATGTATTTTGTGATTGAGGAATTCCACACCAACAGAAGGCATGGCAATTAACCAAAGACTTCTTGTCACAAGCGTTGATTGGCCGAATGCCTCACAACCCCCCGTTTCCATTGTCAAACGCAAACGCAAGCTGAAGTTAAGCATAGACAAAGGGGTCGGTAAATCGACATTTGTGTGCATTGAGTAGGGGTCCTATTGCTTTTGCTAGGTGGCATGGTCAAGTAGAGGCCTGGTTATTCATGTGCCCGTGCTGACACTTTGAGTTCTCAAGGTATCTATGCTATCTGGCTTAACGGGGAAGGACAAAATAAATTTCACTAGTGGGAAGGGTTTCTCGCACAATGGAATCAAAATTTCCCGCAAACACGTTGAGGGAGTCCTTTTTTTCAAATGGTGAGGAGAAACTTATCTAGCAGACGGCACCACTTCAAAGAGTGGTCCTCTTTCTTGAGGAGCATATGTTCTTGGCTAATAAAACAGAAATACAGAGGTGTACTTCTTGTATACCTAAAAGCCAAAGAAAAATACCATGAACACCCACCATAGAGAATGGGTGTTCATTGTATTTTATAGGGTGCATAAGCACCCATACTCAAACACCTTAGAAAATGCCTCGTCTGCCCAACTCGTTTCCATGCGGTCACGACATGCATTGGCAACCAAGCATGGTGCCTTCTTTCATGTGACATCTTCTTCATCAACATTAAGCAAAGAATACCACTGAGCGCAAGCCTTGCTAGATGTCAGTTAAGGTTAGCAATCATGACGGTCACCAAGGCCTGAAATCAGTAACTAAAATTGCTGGATGTCGATGGGCCACACTCGCATTGTGTGCCCGTCGGTCCGGGGTTGTTGATAGCCGGACCTAGCTGTCACAGCGAGACAGATTTTCCCACCAGAATTGGCTGGTGAACATTCCATCTACGTCACTTATGATGGAAGGGGGGATTTCGTGTAGCTGGACAACATTGCTGAGGAATGGTTTTTTTGTTTCCTCGGTAATGAATTTTTCCATGCTTAAGATGAAGTGTGACATCTTCAAGAACCAATTAACCATTGTGATCATTGCATCAAAGCCCTCCGGTGTGAGGAAAAAACCTGTCACAAACTCCATTGAGATATATGGCTATGGTTCTTTGGCACCTGGTAGTTCTTGAAGCAAATCCGGGAGTTTTGCTTGTCTTGCTTAATGGCCTTGACACACATCATACGTAGTGTGGTATTTTGCAATTTTGGCTTGCATTTTTTCTCACCAGTTATACTTCACAATTTTTTTGCAGTCTTGTCCTCGTTGAAGCATCCACATGGGCCGGTCCTGGATCTCCTTTGTTTTTTGCTGGGACTATGATGGCTTGGCGAGTGCATCATCATTGCCGGCTTGGCATGTCAAACTAAAGTTTTGTTCTATCTTTCCATGGAACTCCTCCTAATCCTTTACGACCAGCCTTGCAATGCACGAGTCTATTTCAACAACTAGCATCCTGAGCTAAAGCATCAAATAAAGTCTCAAACTCAGAGAATCAGCGATGTTAATTTTTCTAGGTTGGTTCCCAATGTCATAGTTGGTTTTGGGCTCAATGAACTGCATCCATCATTCTTTTCAATGGCGTGTATTGGCTTGGTCCTGAGACTATTGAGTGCGTGGTGACCGGTGACGATGGCAGATAAAGGGCATCATAGATAGCCATACCTGAAATGTTGTAAGACTGTCACCATCGGCTCTTGTGAACCGCATAAATCCTCTACGGTTCCTGGCATATATGCGACCACTTCTATACCAATGTTGTCTTGGAGGAGAATGGCTCCAACCTAGGGCTCGGAAACATCGGTTTCCATGATTTCATCCACCATTTTATACATCAATTGCATGGTTGGTGTCAAGGTCAGACCTTTGGTGCAAGGATTGAACACTTCTTCATCGTTGTCTTCCCAACTCAACTAAGTGTTTTTGCGAGCGAGGTTACAGAGAGGCACTAACACTCGAGCATAGTCCTTCACAAATGTGTGATAATAGTTACAGTAGCTTCAAAATGCTTGAAGCAGCCAAATACTGGTAGGCATTGGCCAGTGAAAAAACTGCATTGACCTCCGTTGGGTCCATTGTGATCCAACCCATGCCGATGATGTCACCTAAGTACTTGATTTAATGGCACCCAAAGTTACTATGTGAGGGCTTATGGTATAATTCCTATCTTACAAAATTTATATATGTCCACCGCGTTCCTCTCGTGTAAGGCTGTGCACCTGAATGTCATCAAGGTACACAATAATACAGCAATCAAGGTATGGCCAAAACATGTTATTCACGACCACCATGAATGTTGTCTGGGCATTCGCGAGGACATCAATTTAGCCTTGAAGTCAAAGTTCGTGTACCGTGCGCATAATGTTGTTTTCTCCCTTTCCTTGTCGCATATGTGGATCTAATAATGGCCTCTCCGCAGACAGATTTTGGTTTAACTTATTGCTCCTTGGACTTGGTCAATAGGTTATCCTGCTCGGGTGTGCGGGGAAACAGTTCGTGGTGGTAATGTCACTCAACACCATGTAGTCCATGTTCATGCCCTACTTCTCTTTATATCCGATATTTTAACTTGTTAAAATGGTTGAAAACTGTCAGAAATATTATGTAATTGAAATTAAGAGGTCACAAAACAACTTATCAGATGAATTTTCAAAATTTAGACATCAACCCTAGGGAATTCTGCCAACATTGCAATGGGGGTTTTAATTTAAACAATTGCATTCTTTCCATCTAGATGGTGCCTTTGCAATGCCTTGCTGATCATTCAATGTGACTTTTCAGAAATTTCAAATATAGTGGTTGATGATTTACTTGAAAAGGGCCCAACTTCAATTGTGTTCATGATTATTTCAAATTCGTTTAAATGACATGTGGTTGAATTCATCGAGTGTCCTTGTTCAACTCATGATCCACATCTTCTCTAGCCTCTTTCGAATGGAACAACATGGCCACATGGTTCAAACGCACGATCACAACGCAACAAGGCACACGATATCTGACAAGTCTACACCATTGTTGACAAAACCCATGCTAGACATACAACATCTGAGCCAGATTGCAAGTCAAAATGATACTTTGTGTGAAGCTTAGAACATACAGCAATCCCCTCAAAAGTAGACCTAGACAAGACCACATATGTTTTCATATTATGGCCAGCAAAACAAATATAGTGATTTTAGTGATTGGAATCAATTCGAACAAATTTTCAAATCCGACGATCCCGAGAATATTACACTGAATTCAATTATCAGTATGGTATCCACTACAAGCAACAAGATTTAGTGCGGTTGGTCTATCATTTGAACAGCTGCACTCGCACGTTTGGGTAGTTTAATGCACGGAAACAAAGGTTGGCAGGTCATTTGGCTGGCCAATCATTACCATTACACGTTTCACCAAGCCACGGACTTTGCTAGTGTTGTTTGAATTGTCAAATCGCACCAGCGAAAGCTCTTTCTCGGTCTTTGCTAGTCGCACACCGTTGCTTTCATCAAATTTAATGAACTCATATGGCCCTTTTGTGAATTTTCAGGTATCATGGAATGCATGGATTTCAAAATTGAGGCTATATCATGGCAATTTCACAACCCAATTTCCATGATATCAAAATTTTTTAGAATCCCAGCCATCAAACATTGAGTCTAGTAGGGCATGTGTTTTGGTTATCTTCTCCTTCATACATAACAACGACACTGCGCATGGTAATGCGGATGACCTGATAAACTCCTGATCAAGAAACGCGGCCATCGCCTTTTTTTACATCGGTGATCTAAGAGCTCCTCTTGATTGTGAGTCTGCTACCCAGATTCGAGTCTACTTGATCGTTGTTGACATTGCATTGTGGAGGCTGTAATCAGATCATCTGGTTAAAGACAAACCCTTGACATTCCTTGATGGTTAGTGTTAACACCTGTAGAATAGCTACGAACGTCTCTAGTAAAGCTGTTGATTTTTCCCCTTCTATTGCCACAATCTCGCTCATGTCCCCTGGTTCCATGTGAACCACCTCTGCTTGAGCTTTGAGTCATAGGTATTGCTTGGCCACATTCCAAAACATTGCCGTTGTATATCGGGTTGGATTGGTACGAAGTCCTTCTTGGTTTTGTTGTCTCTGATTCCCTTTATTGCCACTACATCATGGTCGCTATATCGAATATTGGTACTGATTTTTCCATTGTTTTAATGTAAACCACTACGCTGGACCGATCAACTCACGGGTTATGCCTGTACAAGGAATCGTCTTCGAGGATGCTTCCGTGATCACTCGTAGGATAAGTCCTCCGTTCAGATACATGGTATAGCTCTTTGATTTGCATCGTAGTGGGTTGCGAATCTCTCAAAACTATAGTCTCCTATGAATATATTCATCTTCAATAGACATTTTCCAATATAGAAAGACAACATTTGAAACATCATATATCTTGCAAAGCCATGAGAAGCTCCTCCATCCAGAAGTACATATGTCATTTCATGACTTTCCATCCCTTGGGTTGCCAAGTGGTCATATATGTACCCCCCATTGGAGTATGCGATGTAATAGAACATTTGTGCATGGTGATGTGAGCTGTGCAGATGGGCGGTTTGTCAACAGATTTTTCTGACCGAATATGGGTGTCACCTTCTGCTCTTGCTCTTAACCCATTCTTAACTCCTTTAACGTTGTGTGTGAATTCCTTCCCCGTTACGCCTGCTGCTTTGTTTTTGGCAGTTGCAAAATATAAGTCATGGCTTTTCGCATATGAAACACAAACATTGATTACACTTGTTAAAAACATGGACCTCCAATATGTTGAGGGTCTTTGTCATCTTGGACTTTCCTCTGTTTCGGTACAAAGTGTGTCTTTTATGTTGCCATTAGTAAGATGTTTGCATCAGACCATGGTATTTTATGGTTGGTCAATGTAGAATGCTGTTGCGATGATGGGTGGAAGATCATCTTGAATATCCGATATTGCGTTTGCTCGCCGAATATGCCATTTGAGTCCATTATAGCGAAGAGACGTTTGCTGAGAGTGGTAACACTTCAAGTGATGTTCTAGCACAATACCATGGGTACTATGCCATGTTAGACTATTGAGACAAGATTCGAAGCTTGTATAGTGCATCAGGCTGCTCGCTCAACTTCCTAGATTGTACGGGGCGCACAAAGTCATTTCAGTTTTCTAGTCTATTCAAATAATCCTATCATGTTGCATTATACATACGAAGAGCCGTTTGACTTGCTGTCCGACTAATAATTTGGCCGTGCACCTCCGCGTGAACGATCGGAACTGAACTATCGCACTGCCGAAGGATTCCTGCCATGCGCAGCTGTCAACGGAAGAGAAGCGGATTTGTTGCTGGAGGGGATTTTCGCGGCAGGTGACGGGCATTGACCACGTTGCGCATGGTCGTGCTCCGACCTCCTGTGCACCCACCCCCACGTGGCTCGCTTCGGCCGGGCGGTTGGTGCCAATTCCTCCAGCCATGGCTCAACCCGCCGGCACCGCTCCGCATCTCTCTCCGCTTTGCTCCGGTAAGCAGCCCTAAGTTGCTCAACTCCGGAAGAGCGACAAGGGATGGCCTTGGCATGTTGTTGTTGCGGCAGCAGTGCGCTGCATTTCCTCTCCAACCCCACGTGACGACATCCACCTTGACGCCTCACGGGCCGTGAAGTTCGAATTTTTTTTCGAACCTCTGGGGGCCTCGAGTGACCGGGCTGAGGAGGATGCCGTCCGCGGGAACAGCGGCGTCCACCGGTTTTGCCATTTGCACGCGGACACTTGCCAGAATGTTGGACTGCCTCTGGCACCGCTGCGAATGGCTGGCAATGTCGGCAGCCTCTGCCGGACCCAACGCGTAGATCAGCTCTTGACGCGCTCCAACCGACAACAAATGTGAACACACGGTCGATCAACACAGCGAAGTCACAGTCTGGGAATATTGAAGGGTTTTCTCGTCTCCTCCAAGTTGGAGGTGGTTGGAGGCTCCAACCGCCAGCTCGCCCCCCATGTCTTCCAACTCTTCTTCAACCTCCTCCGGCGCTGCCATTGCCGACCACCCCACACCCATCACCATCCCCCACCTCAAGGCGTATGACCGCTCGCTCAGAGCCGCAGCAGCAGCAGCAGCCGGAGGAGGAGGCGGAGGGTCAGGGAGGCAGGGCAGCACGCCTGATGGGTCGCCCGCAAAACCACCACCAGCAGCTGCAGCGGCGGGGGCAGCAGGGCCTGTGTTCGCAGGCTTGGGCTTCGGAAGGCCAACACGGAAGTTGTCCATGTCCGGTAGTGGTGGAGGTGGTGCTGGTGGTGGCAGCAGCGGCAGCAGGTTCTTGTCGCGAGCGCTGTGCGTACTATTCGCCATGCTGCTGCTCTCCATCGTGTTCAGCGTGAATGTGAGTACACCAGTGGGGGGGG
>SZWC01001790.1:240091-256207 GCA_023375785.1 Penium margaritaceum | reverse complement strand
AGTGAACTCACACACACACACACACACACACACACACACATCTGCTATCCATCTAGGGTCTCCCTAGACACTGGCACAACCCACCAAGTGTCTGGGTCTCGACCATGAGAGGAGTGATGCACACGCACACAAACCAGTGTAATGCACATCATACACATGTCGGACGACAAGATGGTCTCCTCGTGACATTGGCGGTACCAGGTCCCGGGTCTTGACCGCTAAGAGCAATCCAACACAATAGTATCATCGTCCAGACACAGGATCATTGGAGGATCGCTTCGTAACACGGAGGCAACACACCACGTGTCCGGGTCTCGACCAACAGCTCGCATGCACATGCCACACACAGTATAGCCACACACCAAGACACACGATCACATAGTCTCCTTGTGACACTGGTACAACGCACCAAGTGTCCAGGTCTCTACCAACAGGGTGCTACCATCTACATGCTTCTGTGCAGGCACGTAGCATGAGCCAAGGATGCTGTAGATGCTCACAACAAAGCATGGACCTCGCCATGCATCTCCCATGAGGTCACATCAGGTCGAGGTCCACACAACACTCTCCCTAAGAAGATGTGTAGAAGCTTCCTAGCCACTCCCGTTGACCAGGCGTCAGTGCCTAATCAGACGGTGACGACAGCCACAAGTCGTGCACGTAACGGCAAGGGTTTGGCTAGGGGACACAAGGCAAAGTGTCTGAATGCTTCATAAGCATTTTCAGAGAGAGATAACACAAGACAGGTCCATGGCATAAATACCTGCCGCGGCGCATAGCGGGTGTCGCACGCGGCGGTCCAAGAGTTGTCCTAAAACCGGCCTAAAACCACTGTTTTGGCCGTAACTCTGCGCACACATGTCAGAATGCTGCGCCGTCTGAACCTAGACGTGCAGAATCTTGAGCCGGATGCTACGACTGGTCACACGCACAAGTCCGGCATCAATCTATGGAAGGACAATGCAAAACATGCAAATCGGCCTCAAGAGCCTGTCCACCGAGAAAACTCTAGCGTCTGTAGAAAAACTGCAGAGTACCCCAGCAAGCACCCGGGACGTCATGGCAGCCGCCTGGTGGCTGCTGGCGGGTGAATCCACCAACCATCAGTGCTCCGACGCCAGCTGGGTCCGCATCGGGGATCTGCACGAGCATGGACACGGCCGAGTGGTCACAGTAAGCTGTACAAACGGACGGAAACAGCTCACATCACAACACTCCCCCATGACCCGATGGTACGCATGTCCATACGTGTGCAGAACTGACACATGTGCACAACTAGATGTACAACAGTCCATGCTCACACACCCCACTCTCAGCCACTCTTAGGCAAGGGGCGTAGCCCGACAGAACGAATGGCCACCATGAACTTTCCACGCGCAAGCGCCTTGGTCAAGAAGTCAGCCCGCTGCATGTGCGTATCGACCGAGATGACAGAGATCACCTATCGCTGCACAAGATCACGCACAAAGTGATGCTCAACAGCAATGTGATTCGTGCGTGCATAAAACACAGGAGAGTTGTCTGCGATGGCAAGAGCACTCTCGTTGTCACAGCGGAGAACAATGCAGGGCACAGACTGACGCAACTCACAAAACAGACGCTGCAGCCACACCGCCTGAGCAGCCCCAGCCCCCAGAGCAACATACTCAACCTCTGATGAGCTACGTGCGGTACAACCCTGCTTGCCACTGTACCACGACACAGCGGTGCCACCAAGTAGGAATACGTAGCCTGTCTGGCTGCGCCCATCAGGACTCCACGCCCAGTCGCTATCTATGTAGCCGTTGACTACTACCGAACACTGCCGTTGAAAGCAGAGTCCGAGGTACGGTGTGGACACCACGTACCGCACCACTCGCACAGCAGCATGAAGGGCTCTCGCCCGAGGACACTGTGAAAACTGTGCAAGGAGGTTGACGGCAAAGGTAATGTCTGGTCGTGTGGTAGTGGCCAAGTACATCAAGGAGCCGATCAGGCGCAAGTACAGGGTCACGTCCACTGTCTCCCCCAGGTCTGCGGGATCATCCACCTTCAGAGCATCCTGCTTGTCAGGTGTGATGGGGGTGGAGGCTGTAGGTACTGCACCCAAGAGGTCAGCAAACCGCTCCCCCACAACATGGGCGTGACGTGCATGGTGTAACAAGGAGTGTCCGTCGTTGGCGATCACGCACGATCTCCATCCCAAGAAACACAGCTGCAAGACCAAGGTCCTTCATCCTGTATGCAGCCTGGAGAACTGCCTTGGCCTCCTTCACGGCCTGCATAGAAGGAGACGCAATCAGTAGGTCGTCCACGTTGATCAGGATGGCAGTGAAGCTGTCAGCTGTCTGAGAAAGAGGGACGGGTCAGCCTCACTCTGTACGTAACCGGCACGTGTCAGTGTACTAGTGATCTCCAAGCTCCAGCACCTGGGTGACTGTTTCAGGCCGTACAAGGCCTTGTACAAGTGCCAGACCTTGTCACCGACCTCGAACCCAGGTGGCTGGACCATGTAGATCTCCTCCTCTAAGGTGCCATGGAGGAACACGTTGTTCACGTCCATCTGGTGTAGCTTCCAGTCGTGGTGAGCAACAACCTCGAACAGAGCGCGAGCCGTGGTCATGCGGCCAACCGGTGCAAAGGTGTCAGTGAAATCCACTCCCTCAACCTGCGAGAACCAATTGGCCATCAAGCTAGCCTTGTAGCGATCCAGTGTGCCATCAAGCTTCACCTTCTTGCGAAAGAAACACTTGGCCTGTACAGCCCTCCGCCCAGGCGGGAGGTCGACAAGCTCATAGACACCGTGCTCACGGATGGCTATCAGCTCATCCTCACAAGCAGCACGCCACAGGTCTGCATCGTGAGCTGAGAGTGCCTCCTTCAACGTGCCTAGATCAGGCATCGTTGAGGGAGCGCTCCAGGTGGCTGAGACACACGCCTCCGAACTCGGTCTGACCGTCACAAAGTCGGCTGCGGCGTCGCAAGCGACCAAGAACTCTCGAGAGACCAACTTGTGGCCGACATGACATGCTGGGTGAATCTCGGTGTTGTCTGCCTGGACACTCTGGCCAAGGGCCTTCGTGCCGGGCTCGCCACTCTGAACACTACGAGTCGGTCGTCTGGGCACAGGGTCAGCAGTCCGCTGAGCTGTAGAGGGCAATGGTCGCATGCGACCGCCAGGCTCGCGGGAGTACCTCGATGCAGCACTCGCCTCAGGCTGCGGGGAAGGCTGTTGTGCCAGAGTCCTAGGAGGCATGGGTGGATGCACGGGAGTAGGTGTGACGGAGGGGACTGACACTGGTAAGGGGTCAGGTGTACCAGAGGGGACCGGCACTGGCACCAGTACGGGATCGGGTGTGCCAGAAGGGTCTGACACCGACACAGGGTCAGGTGTGCCAGAGGGAACAGACGCTCGTGCCGGATCAGGTGTGTCAGAGGAGACTGGAGCCCTCATGGGATCCGGTGTGGAACAAGGAAGTGGCACAGGATCCGGTGTGTCGGACGGTACGGATGAGGCTACTTGACCCACAACCACGATGGCCGGATCGTCAACAGCCGGAGACCGGTCAGCAGGTGAGGAAGCCCGGCCGGACCCATCCGCAGGACTAGTCTCCCCCATCCACCGGGAAGCCACACAGGTAGGAACGTGGTCAGCGGCCATCGACAGAATGCTGGACAAGTCGCGGTAGGTGAGAGTCTCAAAGAAGAGAGCATCTTGAGATTCGACAATGCGATGGCAAGCAGGGTCCCAAAACCGCCAGGCCTTCGACCGTGGGGAGATGGCGAGGAAGGCACACATGCGTCCTCGAGGTGAGACCTTAGAACCCTGCTGGTCCTCGGTGTACCAGACACAAGCAAGAGACCCCCAAATGCAAGCGAGACGGAGATCAGCGCGATGGCCGAACCACAGCTCATACGGCGTGACATGGTTTGGAAGCGGACCATGCGGCAAGCGGTTCCAGACCCACGTCATGTAAGAGAAGCCCTCAAAGGCAAAGGACTCCGGTTGACCGCACTCAGACTGCATAGCGTGAACCGCATCCTCCATGGTGCGGTTACAACGCTCAGACACACCGTTTTGCTATGGTGTAGTAGGGACGGAGAGCTGGTGAAAGTTACCGTGCTCGGCAAAGTAGGCATCCATCTCGTCCAAGAACTCGCCACCACGATCTGAATGGAATGTGTGCAGAGTGTGACGAGACTGACGCTCAGCCATCATAAGCCACAGGCGGACTGCCAATGCGGCATCGCTCTTGTGACGCAGGCTGTAGACCCACCGCATCCGCGTGAGGTCATCAGTCAAGGTGAGAATGTATCGACCCCGATCAGAGAGGGACTCGACTGGGAGAGGGCCAAGAAGGTCCGAGTGAACCAACTCAAGTGGGCGTAGTGCCCGGGAGGAGGAGTTAGGGTATGAGCAGCGATGCATCTTACCCTGGGCGCAAAAAAGACAGTCGGTCTTGGGCGGCTTCTCAAAAGAAGATGCGTCAAGACCGAGGGCTGGCTGAGTACGAATGAGCTTGGACCAGTGTCTGAGCTCACATGGCAGAGGCGATGGTGTAACAAGCGCTGGTGTTCCGGGGAGAGAACACCAGTGACAAACACTCGCACAGAAGGGGGAGGGGAAGGAGAAGCAGAGGAAGTGCAATGAGACACACGATACAGGTCATCAACAACAGAGGCACGAAGCACATTGGCACGTGTGTCAAGAGCAATCACTGTGGCAGAGTCAGCAGAGTGCTCAACAGTGAGGCCCATCCTGGTGCATGCACGAACAGAGAGCAGGTTGAGCTCAAGAGCAGGGACAAAGAGCACATCAGAAATGTACAAGGGGCCAGACGGACCATCGAACAGCACAACCCCAACTCCCTGTACAGGCAACGACTGACCAGACCCTGTGCGAACAGACCGAACAGACGCAACGGGACCCAGCACAACGAAGTCACTGCGACGACAGGTCATGTGATGAGTAGCCCCAGAGTCAATAATCCAGGTGTCACTCGGCTCATGACCACTCGTCGACATTGAGCAACGTGCCACAGAACACTCTGCCTCTGCTGGGCGCTCAGCAAAGGACTCGGAACAACGACGGACAACACCGATTTGTGACTCGGCAAGCCAGTCGATACTATCAGGTCCATCCTCATCGCAAGCCACCATAGCTCCACCACAAGCATCATTACAAGCAACATATTCAGTATGACAAGCTGTGTCAGGACCACTCGGCTGTGACAACACACTCGCACCTCCCTGAGTACGAAGCGCCAGCAGCTAACGAAGCTCTGCGATCGTGCGATCCCGAGTGTCCACCTCACTGCTGCCGCCTGATGAAACGGGTGCGTCTGTAGCACTCGTGGTTGTGGCGCGCCCAGTCCGTGTGTCGCTCGAGGAAGTCTGCTGTGTGTACGCCGCCTGGAGGCCGCGCATGATCGGAGTCCAGTCAAGTGGCTGCTCACACTCTGTGTAGCGGTGAGCGCCTCCACAGTTGTAGCATTGGACAGAACGTCCACTACCACTACTCGCCGGCTGCTGCTACTGCTGCTGTCCCTTTCCGCGTCGCTTCTTCCCCTTCTTTCCCTGTGCAGCCGCTGCAACGTCCTGAGTGTGGCCGCTCGGAGTAGAGGAGGAGGAGGAGGAGGCGGTCGAGGTGGGACTGGTGAGCAGGGATAGAGGCGTAGGAGGCGTCGCAGTCACAACTGCAACCAGTGGACTCTGCTGATGAGCGGCGGCAGCCTCACGAGTCGATGTGGCCTGGATGAAGTAGCGATGGGCCCAAGGAAGCAGGTGTAGTGACTCTGACAGCTCAGAGAGAGCCACACAACCGAAGCTCGTAAAGAGCTTCACGTGGTCCAAATGCGCTCCCATCATGATGGTGTTGAGCGCCCACAACTGCGTCTCGCCACCGGTCCCAATGCGCGTGTAAAGGCGCATCGCGCGCCTCCAGTAGTCAGCTGCGAGCTCTGTGGGGCCCTGGCGGAGGGAGTGAAACTCACGTAGTCGGGCCGCCCTCGTGGCATGGGTCTCCGTAGCGAGAAGTGTCAGGGACAGCTCCCAACCCTGACGCGGATCTGCTCCAATCCCGGTCCCGGTCTGACCGAGGAAAGGACGGAAGTTGATCACAGTCTCCCGTGGCATGGCGTAGAGGAGACCCCGCATCGCTCTCGCTGCTGTCTAGGCCTGGTGAGCGTCGCGGGTCTGGTACTGGCTGTGGTAGTACGGCCAGACACCCTCAGAATTGGCCCACACCTGAAACAGGGTCTCCCAGCAATCGAAGCCCTCATCACTATCGTAACGGGGTGGAGGTGTCTCAAAGTCCTTCGGTCGCCGCTCCGTGGGGAGGGCGACCTCAGGCTCAGGAGATGGTGGGCGGGGTATGGGGAGCCCACCAGTGAGGGAAACACCACCAAAGGTGAACGCTGCTGAACGANGGCCCACACCTGAAACAGGGTCTCCCAGCAATCGAAGCCCTCGTCACTATCGTAACGGGGTGGAGGTGTCTCAAAGTCCTTCGGTCGCCGCTCCGTGGGGAGGGCGACCTCAGGCTCAGGAGATGGTGGGCGGGGTATGGGGAGCCCACCAGCGAGGGAAACACCACCAAAGGTGAACGCTGCTGAACGGCGTGATTGATCCTGACGGCGAGAAGGTGGTGGAGTGGGAGGCTGTGATCCCAGACGTAACTCACAGATGCGCTCCTCAAGCACACGAATCTCGTGCTCACGTGAGTCATCCTCAATCTCCTCCTCGTCCCAGGTGTCCACCTGTGATGATCGATGCTGAGACCGCTGCACTGTGTAGGGTGTAGACTGCTGAGCGGATGGTGCAGCTCCAGTAGACTCTCCCGGTGGCTGCTGTGAAGCCATCGAACGACCCCGTAGTAACTACGTGATCTCCTGCAATGCGTCGGACTGCCTCTGCAACTGTTGGCGCATCTCGTCCTGCGACCGACGAAGCTCATCGATCATGCGGGACTGCGACCGCGGGCTCACAACACCCAAAGAGAAGGAAGAGGGATCAGCGGGTCCTTTGTCCTTGTCACGGATCGGCGCCATCGCGGTGCTCAGTATGGGGCCGAGCGTAAAAAATGCTCCAAACAAGAAACTGACAGCGTTTCTCGAAGATTTGAGACGCTGGAAATTTTTGACTGTCCGGCCAAAAATTTGGCTAAGTATGGTGCTGACGACCAGAAATTTGGCTAAGTGCTGAAATTTAAAAATTTCAGCAGTAAAAATTCAAGGTTGTCCAAATCAAGCGAAATTTGGACCACAGAGGCTCCTGAATGTGCTGAACATGTTGGTGAAATTTTCGGTCGCAAAAAGTTCGAAAAAGTGGCAAAACGTCACTTTTCCCTGTTCTGCCCGAATTTCAGCAGAAAACAAATCTGCGTTGCACTTCAGTCTTTGCTGGTGGCGACAGAGCACGAAACTGAGCGTGAATAGTAGCTCTCCAACGCACCCTCAAACGCTGAAAACGGCGTTCGTTTGAAGCCAGGGCAAGCTCGTGCCGACGGGGAGGTGGTGGCTGACGCGATTTTCGTCTGCGGCTCCTCCACGTCCGTGCGGCTTCTAGGAAGTTGCACGGACAGGGGCAGCGGTGGCACACGCTGCTGTTGTTGCTGCTGCTTCTGCTGCCGTCGAGCTTGACGGCAACGGCCTCAAGCCACTTTGGCGGCTACTGTTGCTGATGTTTCTGATGCCGCCGCCGATGTTGCTGCTGCTGCTGTGGTCAAAACTACCAGCACTGTTGTTGTGCTACTGGACAGCTGCTATGGCGCTGCTGCACTGGCGTGCTGCTACACTGCTGCAACCCTCCTGCACGACTCCTCCGTCACGTAGGTGTTGCGGCCTACGCCTTGCAATGGCGCAGGTTGGTGGGTCCTCCTAGGACCTGTCGCTGCTGCAGTGTGCTGTTGCCGCTGCTGCTGCTCACTGCTGCTACGATTGCTGCATCTCTGCTGTGCAGCACAACAAGCTCTGGCTTGTTGCTCTGATACCATAAGAAGATGCGTAGAAGCTTCCTAGCCACTCCCGTTGACCAGGCGCCAGTGCCTAATCAGACGGTGACGACAGTCACAAGTCGTGCACGTAACGACAAGGGTTTGGCTAGGGGACACAAGGCAAAGTGTCTGAATGCTTCATAAGCATTTGCAGAGAGAGATAACAAATGACAGGTCCATGGCATAAATACCTGCCGTGGCGCACAGCGGGTGTTGCACACGGCGGTCCAAGAGCTGTCCTAAAACCGGCCCAAAACCACTGTTTTGGCCGTAATTCTACGCACACATGTCAGAATGCTGCGCCGTCTAAACCTAGACGTGCAAAATCTCAAGCCGGACGCTACGACTGGTCACACGCACAAGTCCGGCATCAATCTGTGGAAGGACAATGCAAAACATGCAAATCGGCCTCAAGAGCCTGTCCACCGAGAAAACTCTAGCGTCTGCAGAAAAACTGCAGAGTACCCCAGCAAGCACCCGGGACGTCATGGCAGCCGCCTGGTGGCTGCTGGCGGGTGAATCCACCAACCATCAGTGCTCCGGCGCCAGCTGGGTCCGCATCAGGGATCTGCACGAGCTTGGACACGGCTGAGTGGTCACAATAAGCTGTACAAACGGACGGAAACAGCTCACATCACAACACCCCCTGGACAGATGAACTTGGAAGTGATGTCCTCGGTGGAGATGCTCATATTGTAGCTGAACAGATCCTAGGCAATGAGTCATGTGGTGTATCCATCATGCAGAGATAGTTCCCCCTGTCACCTGCGAGTCGACTCCATCCCTCAAAGACAAAGTGGTGTCTCCGGCTATGACTCCTCACGTTGCAACTACATCACCTGGGGTATACCAGTCCTCGCGTGACTGCCAAGGGTCCCTACTCACAGTCTCTCCAATCTCCGCTCTGCCACGATGCATTTGTGTATGCCAGAGGAAAGGGAATGGGCGAGCAGCACGCGTGCGTAGATGAAGTGGCGGAGCTGGCCTCCGATACGGGATGGCACATCCTCAGGCACAAGGGTGTACTACCAGAAGAGGAGAGCTGGAGCGACGAACCGGATCACCACTCGTGGATGAAGATGACAATTGGATAGGTGAGTCGGGTGCATAAAGGTGCGTGACGACACTAGAAGAAGAAGGAGGAGCCATGATGGGGTCGACAGGAGCCAGGATGGCGGAAGCCGAAGGCACGCTCACCTCTCCTGTGATAGTGTCTCCAACGGACGTCATACTCTGAGCTGGTACAAGACCCTCCCGGAGTATGGGTGTGCCAGATGCTGCTGGTGGAAAAATCGTACCGATAGCAATGATGCTCCCTTCCTCTGAGAATCACTCACGCACGGCCATCACCTCCCGCTGTAGCATGACTACATGCTACTGCAAGTCAACGTAATCTGCCTCGGACATATGGAGGTGGCCCATGTTTGCCTCGCGGAGGATAAACTCTGCCTCACTGGATGCTGCACATGCAGACTGCACAACTCGTGAGTACAGCTCCATTTGCATCTCTGCTGCTGAGGACGATGAAACTGGTGCTGCTGCATCCTCTTGGGGGTCAACCAAGCTCGCAATGTGCAGAGACGCTGGAACATCGGATGCAGCTGCAGCTCTCGCATCCACATCACAGCTCGTGTCTGTCATGCGAGGAGTGAGCGGTCGCATGCCGAGAGAGAATGAGAAGGATTCGTCAAAGTCCGTGGAGCATGTAAAAATATCGTCCGCACAGGTACTGCCACTCTCAGCGTCGATGTGATCAGTAGGGTCACCAACGGGTGAAAACGAGGGGGCAGAACTCAGCTCCTGCTGACGATGTGACTCCATCTGAGTGTACGGATCTGCTCCAGTGTCCTCGACTGCCGCCGTAGTTGACACAAGTGTGCAGGATTCCGGCTCAACAATGCCCATCAAGGCGACGAACAAGCGTACCGGGCGCTCACGCACTGTCTCGCTGGGAAGGCTGGTCGCTGCCACCTGCTTGATGATAGAGTGAGGACCACCATTTGACTCTGTCATGTATGTCGCTACTCCTTCGTGTGTACCTAAACCCGAAGACTCAGGGAGCATGGGTGACTCCTCACGTTGGAGATGGTCCTCTGGTAGCGCAGATGACACAGTGAAGCCTGTTGAGTCTGCTGCAGCAGGCATCCCTACAACACCTCTCAGAACTGCTGCTCTCAAGAATGCCTCAACCTCCAAAAGACCAACCAGCCGACTCTGCTCATGCAGTGCGACTTCTGTCGCATTGGTGTGAATCTCGTGCACCAACGCCCCCGGAGATCCGTGTGGGGCATCCCGATCTGCACAAAACACCTGTGCCACAGCCAGGCCGTCACCGGTCGGAGTCGCGAGTGGCACCACCCAAGCATGCGGCACCTGCACTCCCGATGCAACCTACTGCTGTAGAACGTCCGGCTCCTGTCCCGGCGTAGATGTCAAACTCGATGACATACATGTCTCAAGTCCTGCAACCTCCACCAGACTGGCTTGAGCCTTCTGCACACACTCTCCTAAAAGTCCGGTAGATGCATCCCGATCCATGCGGGACTCCTCTGCCACCGCTGGGCCTCCACCGGCCAGAGCCGCGAGTGGCACAGCTCAAGGACGCTGTGTCTACGCTCCTCCTGATGTAACCTGGTGCTGCGAGAGATCTGGATCCAGCCCGGACGTGGAAGTCGATCTTGATGACACGGAAGTCTCCACCATGAACGCCATGTTGAGATCGGACTCCACGCCATGTGCTGTCACCGTATCATCTGAGTCTGCATGAGCTGACACTCAGGCACCATCGTCCGGCGCAAGTGCGGATCCTGTCGCTATGGTCACATGAGGCAATGCACGGTGACCACACTCCCCCTTGGCAGCTATAGCAACAAAGGCCGAGGAGGTGGAGGATGTATCAAAACCGGTGCGAGCACGGCGTGCAGAGCGCTCACGCCGACGTCGCGGCGTCACTCGACTGGAACGACTACATGAAGACATGTGTTCGTGAGGTGGCATCATGGTCGTAGCAGAGTGGAGCATCGAAAGGATGGTGGCAGCCTGTGACTCGCTGGCAGGTGGAGCTGAAGGTACACCATCGGATGAGGAAGGAAGAGAGGATGGAGGAGATGTGATCGAAGAGGCTGTCGACAAACGAGTAGCAAAAGCATGCTCAACGACGACGAGGTCACAAAGCTGCTGCACTGTCTGTCGCAAGCCGTGGATCTTGGCAGATATGCTTGCCAGAGGTCCAGCTAGGGGATCTACCAACGCCGGCAGATCCGTATGATGTGGAGGACGCAGGCTCAGATGAGGCGGTAGCCTAGGTGGATGCCAGCCGGGAGGGCGCGTCCAACAGCGACGCCAACCAGGACGTCCATCACCACAGTAGTAACAGGCAAACACGCAAGGTGCATACTCAGATGTCCACGCACTCATCTCGTGCACTGGACGATGGATAGGGACCGAGGGCACCTACTCCCGGTGGTCAACACCAAGCCACGGGAGAGAATGAGGCCAGTAGGTACTGTCACTCCTCGAGGTCACCGGGTTCGGGTCAGTAAACGTGACCAGACGGGACGAGCTACACTACCACAGCACGCCTGGAGACTAGAGTCTGACTAACTGCGGCCACTAATGCTGCTGCCACTAATACAGCAAAGACTGTTCCAAGACAAGAAGGGATGGCGGTTGTAGGTGTGGCTGCTGCTCCAAGCGGTAGACAACCTCGTCCTCGGAGATAGAGAGACTCAAATCTGCCATCGATCCTACGGAGTGAAGTGCCCGCACCAATCCACGAGCCCCTGGAAGACGCCGATCTAGGACGCGTCTCGAAGAAGAAGACGCTGGCAACGACAGTGTGTTGTCGGCTGAGAAGGCAAAACTGCAAGCGCTGGCGCAGACGCCGCACTATGTAGTCGTCGACACTCCACCGCCGCCGCCGTTGTTGCTACGGAAGCTGTTATCCTTGCTATCGCAGCTACAAGTACAAGTGTTGCAGCCGTTGCTAGACAAGTTGCGGCTGCGGTTTTCGTCGACATGGATTGAAAGACGTTTCTTGTCGTTATTCTCTCTGCTCGCCTACAGCCCTTGCTCCTCCGTTTTGTTTTCCTTTTTTTTCTTTTGCCCTCACCCTCCACCCCCTTTTCTTGTTTTTTTCTAGTTCTCCCTTCTGCTTGCCTTAAGCCCTCGCCTTCTTATTTTTGTTTTTTCTGTTTTTCTTTATTTTTCTACCCGCTTTTAGGCGTACCCCTTTTTGTATCTTTGTTACTCGCCCACCCCCTTTTCTCGATTGCCCCTAAGGTGGGAAAACAGAGAAAATAAGGAGGGGGGGAGGGGTGTCTGGCTTGTCCGGCCCTCCCTGCCGTGCATGCTCGCTTAGCGAGCGAGTGAGCGAGTGGGTGTGGTGGGGAGGAGGGAGTGAGGAGGGGGAGATCCTATCCGCCCCTCTGACCCGGCCCCTCCATCAGTCGGCAGACAATGCCGACGGGGCTGAGGGGGCCCACGGGGTCGACGGGCCCCCTCCAAATGGCCCCTTGGAGGGGCTCGACGGGGCCCTCCGAGGACCCCCTTCAAAAGAGGAGGAAGCGGGGGGGTGCAAACCGGGCTGACAGACCCCCTCAGAGAGCCCCCCCTCAGAGGAGGGCTGCGAGGCGATCCTTGTAGCGGCAGCAGCAGCTAAAGCGGCAGGTGCTGATACTACTGCTTCTGCTGCTGCTGCTGTTGCTTCTGCTACTGCTACTGCTTCTGCTGCTGCTGCTACTTAGCGCAGCAACTGCTCCTGCTGCTTGCTGTTGCAACCGTGGCTGTTGCTGCTGCCTGTTGATGCCGTCGCTACTGCTTGTTGCTGTCGCAGCTTATGCTGTTGCTGCACGCTACTACTGCTGCCGTCGCTGCTGCACGCTGCTGTTGCTGCCGCCGTTGTTGCAGTGGCTGCTACTGCTGCTGCAACGGCTAATGTGCTGCTGTAGCTACTTTCGCCGCTGCTACTGCTGCTGCACGCTATTATTGCTGCTGTCATCGTTGCTACACGCTGATGTTGCTACCGCCGCTGCTGCAATGGCTGCTGCTGCTATTGCTTTTACTGTTGCCGCTGCATTCGCTAGTACTGTTGTGCGCAGCTCACCGCCCCTGTGGCGTTCACGTGTGATCGCTTCACTCTCCCTCACGCTGCTCCCGGCGTGGCACCACGTGGCGCTTTCTCTTCGCGTTCCGTCCACCACAGCTGCTTGTGCTGCTCACATGCCCCCATGTGCTCTGATACCAAAATTGGAAATAAATTAGGGCATGCAGGCCCATGCAAAAACGAACATGAGCTCTGTGTGTGATTGCGATGTAAGACGGGAAGAATTTGGCTAAGTGTGGAACGCTGAATATAAAACAAAAGAACAAAGAGAGAGTACAAATGACCCCCTAGCGGGCTTAAGTAGGGGCGCCGGTAGCTAGCCGCACCGGGCCCCGTCACCCCCGCTCAGCCGAAACGAGTCAGCGAGGAGAACACACTGCGTACACGATGATAAAAACAACAATGGTCTCCTCGAGGCACCGGAACAGCTCTCCGAGTGCCCGGGTCTTGACCATCGACAAAATAGGAACAGTGCCAAAAAATCTCATAATCAACGTCCAGACATCACACACGGCTTTTCGAACATCGGAAGCGCTAGTACAGGCACCGGGTCTCCTCGTCGCACCGGTATAGTCCACCGGGTGTGCGGGTATCAACCCACCGAGAAAACTATCCTAGCTCCCGAAAAGCCCACAGGGCTATCGGAACGCATCGACCACGTCTCGCCGGCGCTGTCATATGTGCTGGAGAAGTCTCGGGACACTCCGAAGGCCTGTCGTGTCGTCACGCTCTCCTCCACCATATACCCCCAATGTGGGTATATGGGTAATCCATCAGCGTTGGTCGTGACGGGTGTGTTGAAAAATTGCCCCTCCACATACCCAAGTGCGGCGCCGGGAGGCGCCGGCGAGCTGCCAGAAAGTGATAACGCCGCTCCGGCGGATGTGGCGATTTGACAATTGCTCTGATCCTAAAATGGAGGATTTCCCCTTAAAGTTGATAAATTAATGAATCCGGTGGAAGTTGTTTCGCCAAAATCGGATAAGTATCGAGGGAGATATGGCTTTCCAAAGTTGGAGTATGCGCAGCGCCTCTGGGAGTCAGCTGCGACTCGAAATCCGGTCGATAATCGACCGGACCGAGTAACAAAAATACCATATGGAGAAAGTGCTCCGATAGGCCTGCCGAGGCGTCCGGTGGATGATCCACCTGATCCGGCGGTTCATCCACCGGATCCAGTAGTGCAGGTTGTTACTGAGGGACTTAGCCAAAAAAATCTGGCTCGACGTCCGAATCTCAGAAGTACGTTTTGTTACTTGGGGACTTGGTCAATATTCTGACTACAGGTCCGCGGACAGGTTTCAAACCTCGTCACACCCCATCACCAAACACGACCCAAAAGTGGGTAGGGTGCGTGGAAACAGTGCAGGGGACCCCCACACCATGTGCAATGGGACATGCGCCTTGGGAAAGGCGCTTCGCACGTGAATGAAGGCGCCACGGCGAGTGGCGGCGTCAGGCTTCTGTGGTGGGTGAGACCTGCGCTTCGGCAAGCATAACTTGAGCTACGCTTGGCCGAATNGTCAAAATTCTGACTGCAGGTCCGCGGACAGGTTTCGAACCTCGTCACACCCCATCACCAAACACGACCCAAAAGTGGGTAGGGTGCGTGGAAACAGTGCAGGGGACCCCCACACCATGTGCAATGGGACATGCGCCTTGGGAAAGGCGCTTCGCACGTGAATGAAGGCGCCACGGCGAGTGGCGGCGTCAGGCTTCTGTGGTGGGTGAGACCTGCGCTTTGACAAGCATAACTTGAGCTACGCTTGGCCGAATTACACGCGGTTTGGTGCACTGAAAAGCTCATGACTAGCCCTATAAATGTTGTGATCATGTCCATGTTAAAAAACTAACGCAAAACGACGTTATTCCCTTCGCAAACTGACTGTCTCCAAAATCCTGCTCACATAGCGTGAGGCGACCAGAAAGCTCACGCTCAGTCTCAGATTCGCCCAAAACAGTAGACGTGAACCACTAGAGGCGATCAGACAAACTTCGGGACCGAACCACGCGGATCTCATCCTGACAAAGGGTTATGGGCCCACAGGTCTGAACCCCTCCAACGTTCACGTCTTCCGCAGCGCACGGGATCGTCATCTTGGACGTCGCCGTGAAGTTCTGAGAACTCGTCGGAGTAGCAGCTGAGCGCATGGCGCAGAAGGAGACGCAGCCCATTCAGAAGTATGCGGGCAGCCCGGGCTTTGGGCTATGGAGGTGGCAGTTCGAGCTGCACCTCTCGCATAAGGGTCTGCTGGACGTCATGTTGGGAAAGGAGGAGCTCACAGAGGCGACTGCTACGGACGCGGAGAAGCAGGCCTTCAAAAAGAAGAACACGGAGGCACTCATGCTCCTGGTTTCCGGGACAGCCGAGTCGCAGTGGGGCTACTTCCAAGGCTGCAAGCTGGCAGCCAAAGCTTGGCAAAAGCTTTGTGCCATCCACCAATCCAAGTCGCTCGCGAACAAAATCTTCGCGATGAAGCGACTCCTCACGGTGAGAATCGAGGAGGGAGATGATGTCATCTCCGCCATGCAGCAGATCGAGTCGCTCGCCTTACAATGCAATGACGTGGGGTGGAAGATCGACACGCAGCTGCAGGCGATGGCCCTCCTCATGGCCCTACCTGACAGTTGGGGCCCACTCATCACCGTCCTTGGAGGATGGTCGGAGGACAAGCTCACCTATGGCGCGGTCGCAGAGTACATCCGCAACGAGGCGCAGCGCCGGAGTTGCGGGGAGTCCTCGTCTTCCTCATCGGCCCTCGTCACCAAAACACGTGGTGGCGGAAGCGGGAGCCGAGGAAGTGGCGGAAAGGGCGGCGGCAAGAAGGGCGCCAAGAAAGGTGCGTGCTGCAACTGCGGCACGGAGGGCCATTGGGCCCGTGAGTGCCCGGAGGAGGCGAAGACCGGTGGCAAAAACAGCAAGGGCAGGTCGCTCCTCAACGGCAACAAGAACCACTTCCTCAAGAAGGCCAACAGGCGGTGCCTGGATTCCGGGGCCGAGGAGCACACCCAAGTCGAGAAGGTGGGGTTCGTCACCTAC
>SZWC01001790.1:196676-240056 GCA_023375785.1 Penium margaritaceum | reverse complement strand
GACGGCGAGGTCGTGCTGGAGGCGAAGCGCGAGGGCGGTCTCTACATCGTGGAGACCAAGGTGGTCCCCGCGGCATCCGACGCAGCAGATTCGCAGGAGCGCGTCGTCAACATGGCCAAGGGAGGAAGCACTGATCTGGAGCTCTGGCACCGACGGTTGGGGCATTCGGCGCCCGCAACCGTTAAGGAGATGGCGAAGCGCGACATGGTGCGTGGCCTCGTCATCGACGGTGCAGACGCGGCAGCAGATGCAGCAGCGCACAAAAAGTGCAAGCCTTGCATTTTGGGCAAGGCGCGGCGCAAGCCGTTCAACGAGAACGCGGCCCGCGCAAAGGACCTGCTAGAGGTCGTGCACAGTGACGTGTGCGGACCATTCAAAACACCGTCAAACGGCAGATTGAGATACTTCGTCACCTTCATTGACGACTCCAGCAGGAAGCTCTACATGTACTTCATGAAGCGGAAAGGCGAGGTCCTGGACCGGCTGAAGGAGTACGTCGCATTAGTGGAAAGGCAGACTGGCCGGAAGATCAAAGCGCTACGCAGCGACAATGGCGGAGAGTACGTGGGCTGCAGCAGGTGGATGAAGCAGCAGGGCATCAAGTGGGAACCCACTACGTCATACTCATCACTGTTCTGCTGCTTCATCTCCGCTCTGGCTCTGATACCAAGCTTGAAATCCTTCTTCAGCAGGTTGGGGCAGCAACGTTATTGATGAAACGTGCGGGCTCCCACGCAAGTTGCTTAGGCTGCCCCCTCAATCTGTTACACCAGAATCTAACTCTGAGAGCTCTGGTATTGTTACTAAAAAACACGTGCACCAGAGCTAGCGCCAGACAATAGCTGATAACTGGAAATGACTGATTAGGAAGTGAGAATAAGCAACAATGGGAGACCCCTCCAAGTTCTAGCTCCCCCCCAGCTCTATAGAGCTTGTTACTCAGTTTCCAAGCCAATCTGAAAAAAACCTATGTTTTGGCAGGCATGGTTTTCTCGTCTAGCCCTGCCAAACAGTCGATAGCCCAAAACCTGGGCGTCGTCCGTTTTGCCTGAAAATTGGACCATGCTATAATACACACGCTGCAAATGCATTCGTGCAATCAGAATCACCTAGAAAATCAGTAGCAATGAGTTATAGCCGCCTGAACCCAGGCGGCGTTTACGCCAATCCCCGGTCTCAACAGTGCCCGAATAACATGAAACATGGACCCTGAGTAGAGCACGGTGCTGGAGATGCAACAGCATAGTCAAACCCAACACTGGATGCGTGCTGAACAGCATATGCAGTGACAGTGACTGCTGGCGGCAAGACTGCCGAGGAGGTTTGCTGATGGAGCTGAGCACGTTGGAGGGATGAGGCTCCAGCCAAACCAGTGTAGGCCTCAGTATGCGTCGGCTCCACCGGACAACACTCCAGCAGCGTCGCATCTTGTTGTCAATCATCCCCACGCCGATGTACACAAGCCGGGAGGACACAACAGAGCACAATGAGAGATGTGTGAAAGCCAACAAAGCACCCACACTAGAGACCCTAGCCTTCCCCAAGGAAGGCTAGGCTTATTGCATGCATCAACATATGCGTTCTACGTTCCCCCCTCCTCGCCTTTGTGTCCCTCTTTCCCCTCCCCACTTCCTCCCTCCTGATATTGATCCTCACGATATCCAACATCATTACAGAAAAAGGATTATACAAGGCACGCAGGATCATGCAAAAAATATCATGAGCTGTGTGTGTAAGAGGCAGACAGTGAAGGCACACTCTGGCTAAGTCTGAAACGCGTTTAAGGACAAGGAGAGAGTACAATGAGCCCTACTAAGAGCTTATGCACTGGGGAGTGGCGGCTAGCCCACCAGGCCCTATAATCCCTGTCACGCTGAAAGGGACACGCAGGGAATACACGTGTCATAGAACATGAAACCACATAACGATGGTCTCCTAAGGCATCGGAATAGTCAACCTTGTGCCCGGATCTAGACCAACAAGAAAGTATGCAATGTACTCCATACACACCCGAACTCTATGGTGATACAAAGGAATTACCGGCTAGCCATGTTATGGAAGTTTAGGCCTCCCGAGACTTCGGGACATGTCACCGGACGTCCGTGGCTCAGCCACATGTAAGCTATACACGTCTGATCACCAAACAGTGCTGGGTCTCCCAGGGCACTGGCACAGACCACCAAGCGCCTAGGTCTCAACCACGAGTAGTGACTGTAACACGTAGAATCAGCGTCTAATCAACATAGCACGCTTTCTGAGTAGCAAAAGCAACACTAGTACCATTGGGTCCCCTCATCGTACCGGTACAATCCACCGGGTGTACCGGTCTCGAACCATCAAGAAAATTCTCCTAGCTCCCAACAAACTAACTAGGCTGCTGGAATGCATCAGTCACATTTTGCCGGTACTATCGTAGGTGCTAGAGGGCGTCATGTCTTCACGCTCTCCTCTACGATGTACCACCGTGGGGTATATGGGTAATCCATTTCTATCGCCCGTGACGGTTGGAGGCCGCACAAACCAACACTCTTCCCTCGCTGACATAACCGACAATGCAAGAACAAGTGAGCCAAGACACGGAATGATGGCTCGTGCGAAACCAAGGCGAGCACCAATCAACCACACATACTCAATCCTCCAAGCATAGAGGGCAAGCCAAAAAGCCTTGGGAGCATAATGAAGGGCAAGAGGTCTCCTCGTGAGACCTCTTGCCCTTTCGAGGAGGGCATGAGTCACACGTCTGTGCGTTTGACTCATGTTACTCACGCCTGTGCACAGGCGTGTAACATGAGTCACACGCCGGCTGCTGTAGCACACTCAAGGCGGAGCAAAGACCCCTCGTCATGCATCTCTTGTAACATCTCAATAGGTCCACACAACACTCGCCTTGGGCAGAACAACCTGAGACCAACCTACTGAATGGAGATGTTGATGTCATACTGGCCAAAATGGATGCAGGAAACATCTGCTCAGTCCGGCAAATGCTGACATGGATAACTCCTCTTTGTGAGATCCTGGGAAAGAAGCGTGTCATCATTGAACAATGATGAAACTACCCCTCCCAGTCATGCATGGGTTTATTGCCATCTAAAGGATGGAGCTCCGACTAGTGTCACACTTGCCGTCTCTACACCTCACAGAGCATGTCAATGCTCGTGAGATCACCACAAGTCCATACCCTCAATCTCTCCTCTCTTCGCTGTACAATGGTGGATCAGGGTATGTTGGAGGACAGGCAGTGGACAAGCAGCACGCAGCCGTGGATGAAGCAGTGGAGCTCATCTGCAAGGCGGGATGAAGAACCTTGAAGCACAAGGGTACACCATCACAAGGGGAGGAGGGCTGGCACACTTAGCCGGACCCGCACAGGTGGACGGAGATGAAGATGGAGTTACTGAGGCAGGTGGAGGAAGATCTGTGATAGAAACAAGTGAAGAATAAAGGAAGATAATGGAGTCGTCCGGAACGAGGATGGCGGCAGCTGAAGACATTCTCACCTCTCTTGTGGTAGTGTCTCCATCGGACTTCATATTTGGATCTGGTGTAAGATCCTCCTCAAGGATGGGTGTGCGAGATCCTGACAGTGAAAACCTCATGCCGATGGTAGCGGTGCTCCCTTGCACTGATAGTCGCTCCTTTGCTACCATCACCTCCCGCTGCAGCATCTCTGCACGCTCTTGTAAGTCAGCGTAAGTTGCCTCAGACATGCGGAGGTGGCCCATGTCTGTCTCCTGTAGGACCAAGTCTGTCTCACTGGATGATGCACATGCAGACTCTAAACCTTGTAAGTATAACTCCATCTACATATCTACTGCTGAAGACATTAGAGCCGGTGCTGCTATATCCTCCTGGGGTTCAACCAAACTCGTAACATTGAGAAATGCAGGACAATTGGACGCAGTTGAAGGTGTTGCATCTTGGCCGCCGCTTGTGTCTGTCAGACAAGGAGGGGTAAGCGGTTGCATGCTGAGAGAGAAGGAGAAGGAAGAATCGTCAAAGTCCATGGAGCATATGGAAGTGTCGTCTGTGCTGGTACTACCACTCTCAGCATTGATGTGATCAGCAAGGTCACCAACAGATGAAAACGCAAGGGCAGAACTGAGCTCCTACTCACAAGGTGACTCCATCCGCGTGGTCTGATCTGATGCACTGTCCTCAGTTGCAAGCGTAGTAGACACAGCTGTGCAGGAATCCAGCTCGATGAGTGATCAAATGCCGGTCAAGGCAACGAGCAAGCGCTGCTAGCACTCACGCATCGTCCCGGCGGGAACACTTTTTGCTATCACGTGCTCAATGATGGAGTAAAGATCATCATCTGAGTGTACCATGTGTGACGTTGCTCCTTTGTGTGTACGAGAACTCGTACACTCTGGGAACATGGTGACTCTTGATGCTGAAGCTGGTCCTGGGGTAGCGTCCATGTCAAGGTTGAGCCTGCTATGTCTGCTGGAGCACATATCAAAGTGATATCCTCAGTAATGCTGCTCTGAAGAACACATCCATGTCTGAAAGATAAGCCGATCCACTGTGCTCTTGCACTGCGACCACTACCGGGCTGGTGTGAACCTGCTCCACCAACTCCCCCAGAAGTCCGCAAGAGGTATCCCGAACCATACGGGGCTCCTGTGCCACTACTGGGTCGCCACCTGTCAGAGCCGGGAGTGGCACTACCCAGTGACGTGGGGCCTAGAACGCTCGTGATAAAATCTGCTATTGCAGACAGTCCTACTCCTACCCCGGCGTAGATTTCGACCTCGATGACACACATCTCTCCACAATCAACGTCATACCTGGATCCGACTCCACGTCATGTGTCAACACATTGGCATCCGTGTCTATATGGGATGACTCCAAGATGCTACTCACAAGTGATGGTACTAATCCTGTTGATATCACTGTGGTTGGCTGTTTTTGACAGCCACTCTCCCCATCGATAGGATGAGCAACGGTAGCCATAGGAGCAGAAAAGTTGTCTGAGCTCTGTCAAGCATGATGGGTCGTGCAGCGTCGATGACCCCGCGCTCGAGATGGACCACCAAAAGATGAATCATCCAGAGGGAGCATGGCGGTAGAATGAAGGCTTGAGAGAATGGTAGCCGTTCGGGATGGATCAGAGGGTTAAGATGAAGAAGCATACTGAGGCAATGCAAAAGAAGAAGATACAGAGGAAGTCAGAGAAGCCGTCGATGGACTCATGGAAGCAGCATGCTTGGAGACGACAAGGTCACATAGCTTCTTCATCGTCTGCTTCAAGCCGTGGATCTCGGCGAGCCTGACCACCAAAGGTCATGTGAGTGGATCCGCCAACAATGGCAGATCCTTATCCTGTGGAGGATGCATGCTCTCAGGAGACAAAAGCCAATGCGGATGCCAGTCCCACGGACACATCCAGCATTGACGCCAACCATGGCATCCATCATCATAGTAGTAGCAAGCGAATGCACAAGATGCCTGCTGCTATGTTGGTGAACTCATCTTGAGCGCCTATGAATGGGGGTGCGGAGAGCACCTGCTCCCAATGTTGATGCACCAAGCCCTTGGAGACTCCGACACAGTCGGACACCGTCACTGTGAAGAGTCGTAGTGCTGAGGTCAACAATCGTGACTGGGGCGGAGGAGATACAAGGCCACAACACGTGTGGAGAAGCGTGCAGCTGAACGACTGTTGCTGCTGCTATCGTTGTTGTCATCAACTGATGGCAATGGCCTCTGGCCACTATCATAGCAGGTGCTACTACTATAGTCATTTTTTTTTCGTTCACCAATTGCCCTATTGATTTCCCAGGGACCCCTTCTTTAGGGTTTTCACGGGTGCCCCTTCTCTTGGGTACTCTATCCCCATTTCTCTTTCTTCCTTACCAAAAATCTCTGGTGATTTGTTGAATGAGCCCTTGCCCAGGAGTTACTCGACTGTCCCCTTCTTTCGGGTACGTTGGTCCCCCCCTTTTTTTCTCGTACTTTGTTTTGTTTTCTTTCCTTTTGTTCTTCCTATTTTTCACTTGGGTCACCATTCGTACTCATGTGCACCCCTCCCCCCTTTCTTGATTGCCCTCGAAGACGAGGGGGAGGTGGATGCTGGAGGGGAGGGGCAAGAAAAAAGGAAAGGGAGTGGGGTCTGGTCGCCCCTCGTTGGAAAAGAAAGAAGAGGAAAGTGCTAGCTCACTCGCTCGCAAGCAAGCAAGCGAGCGAGGAGGGGAGGGTCTGCCCACTCCTCTGTCGGTCGGCCGACCGGGTCGACGGGGCTGACTGGGCCCTTACGAGAAGGCCCCTTTATGGGTCCTCGACGGAACCCTTCCAAGGGGGCCCTCAGAGGAAGGCTGTGAGGCCTCCTCATGAAGGCACCACAGGCAACGGCAACGGTCATAAGGATTGACAACATGAGCAAGATTGACATGTCCAACAACCCCGTCCTCTCCAGGCGCACAAAGCACATCAAGATCCGCTACCACTATGCTTGAGACTTGGTCTACAAGCAGACAGTGGAGCTCGAGTATGTCGGTACCAAGCTGAACCGGGCTGACATACCTCCAAAGCCACTCGACAAGGATCTCCACTAGGCGGGCAGGCAAGGTATTGGCATGGTCAATGCAAGTGATGACGAATGATAATGCTCAATGAGGCAAGGTGCAAGGGAGAGATTTGTTGATTGTTTTATCCCCTTGTTCAGCATTGTAGGACGGATTAAGAATGCTCTGCCCCTTGTGGAGGTATGATCCCTGGATCCATTGTGATGTGAATCAACTATGCTCTGTCTCATGTGAGATATGACCTTTGAGTACACCATGTGGGTGAGCGGTTACCTTGGCCATTTTGTTGATTTGGCCAAGTGAGAGGTCATGAGTTTGTTCCTCACCCCATGCACATCTTGTTTGCTATGGAAGCTTCCAAGAAAGAAAGTCCATAGCTTCTTGGACGCTACATGGTTAGTCTCTCACCTTGATACTAGGATGCTTATGTGTCAAGCCCATAGTGCAAGTCTATTGGTGATGTGGCTGGTTCAGGCCACTTCCTAGGAATGTGCTTTTGAATTCTAGGACTGGACAGACAACTACAAAAGGTCTTGTCTTGCATGCTGATCAATCAATCCTTGCTTGATGCTCTCGTGCATATTGACGAGTTGAGCCCTTCTTGAGATGTAATGCTAAGACGTTATACTCTTGAAGGTGAAATGTATGCTTGATTAAGTTTGGGGTGCATGACACATGTCAACAAAGGAAGAAGGCTTTAAAAACTTTGTGAGCCTTTTGGTTTCACGGCTTCCTTGCCAAAGATGTTAGCTCAGTAGCTAACAAAGGGTTATATGCCCACTCCTCTGGTTTCATGCACGCAACCGCTAGGTCACAAGCGGTGAGAGCGCCTTTGCTCTCAACCAACTTCTTTGTTTGGAGGTCCACATCAGCAGGAGGGGAATGCAGCACATCTGCACCTTTCCACCTTGGGAGCTGACATCAGCCTACATCAGCCTATGTCAGCCTACATCTACTTGCAACGGTCATTGTGAACAGGGGAAGCAGCTGCCTCTTCTCACCAAGAGCCTACAACGGCCTCAATCACAGGTACATCGGCATAAAAAATAGGTACAAAAACTGTAACAATTGTTGATGTAGGGATGGCAGGGACAAGGGAACGAGGGAATCGTTTACCCATCCTCAAGTTTGTTGGAGAGGGGTTTGTGCTCGGGAAGTGGCAGTTCAAGATCATCATGGATGACAAAAATCTGCTAGGATGTTTTGACGGAACTATCCCAGCACCAAAGGAGGAGGGTGCTGACCTTTTGGCATGGGTCAAGCTCAACAAGAAGGCTCTCGCTATTCTTGTGTCCTCCATACAACCCTGAGTCCTTTCACACATCAGCACTTGTACAGTGGCAGCCGCGGCATACGCCGAACTCGGCAAGGTGTTTCAGTCCTCCTCACTTGCCAACCGTCTCTTCATTCTACAAAACCTCATTAGCATGAGGCTTGGTGAAGGGGAGGATGTCTCTGCCTTTATGCAGAAGTTTGAGATGCTCTTGCGACAAGGTTTCTCATGGGAAATCTGCTGGGACCAAAAATCGGATATGCAGGTCATGATTTTTCTTATGACGCTGCAGAAAAGCTTGGGCCCCATGATAGCGGTGATTCGAGGGTGGACTGAAAATCATGTTTCCTACACCACCGTTTCCGAGTATGTGCAGAATGAAGCCATGCGTCGTAGCAACAGTGAAGCAAACATGGCTGCCTTTACGTCACGGAGCAGCGGCACCTTCTGCAATACCTCCTCCTCTGAGTACAAGGGAAACAACAGACTAGCAACAGTGGAAGGGGTACAAAGTACAAAGGAAACTGCCATAGCTGTGGCAAGGCTAGACACCGGGCTCGAGAGTGCTATGCACCTAATAGAGAGGGAGGAGACGAGGATGAATGGTTTGGGGAGAATGGTGAGAAGGATCCCAAAAACTTGATGGCTGAGGGTGCCTCGAACAAATGGAGGGCATTACTCAGGCCAGGAGCCTACGGCCTTGACTCAGGCACAAACGAGCACACCACTTACGAGAAGAGAGACTTCATCTCTCTTGCTCCATGCAACAAGAACTTCAGAGTCGCCAACGGCAAGGTTGAGGCACCTGAGGGGACTGCTGACAAGCTGGTCACAGTGGGTGTCAACGGTGGAGATTCCAACCTCAAGCTAGAGGGGGTGGTCTACTTGCCCTCCTTCACAACCAACCTGCTCTCTGTCTCTAAAATAACTGACCATGGCATGACAATGGTCTTTCCAGAGAAGGAAGCGGTGATAGTCCCTACCAAGGACATCAACATCTCCTACTCTGTCAAGAAGGTTGTCACACAAGTTTCTCCCGTTGATGGACTCTACGTTTTGCAGATCAGAACGACAACGTCAACGGCTGAATCTTCGGTCGAGAGTGATGATGAGGAGAGCAACAATGTAGACTCAGATGAAGAAGGACATGTTGGAGCGGTAAAAGCACTGGCAGCAGATGATTTGGCAACAAAACCGCAAGCAAATGCAACCACCGGGGCTGTTCATTCTAGTCTGTGCACATCCTTCAAGAACCTGTGGCACTGGCGCTTTGGGCACGTGGCTCATTGCACATTGGAGCTCATGGAAAAGCAGGAGCTAGTGCATGGGAGGGAGCTAGGTGATGAGGCGGAGATAGCCGGGATCATGTGTGAGTCATGCCTTCAAGGCAAGGCGAAAAGGAAATCCTTCAAGTGCGATGGCACGCGTGCTCTCACACCTCTTGATCTCATCCACTCTGACGTGTGTGGTCCATTTCGTATACTGTCAAATGGAGGCAGCAGATGTGGCCTCACATGCATCAATGACAATAGCCGCAAATTATGGATATACTTTTTCAAAAAAAAAAGTGAGGCGAAGGAGAATCTGCACTATGGTTGAGCGAGAGAGTGGAAAGAAGGTGAAGGCATTCAGGATAGAAAGCCTGCAGGGAGTGGCTCAAGTTGCTGGCCATTGAACACCAGAAAACTACCCCCTATTCACCTCAAAGCAACGACATAGTAGAGAGGATGAACCAGACTCTCCTGTGCATGACAAGGTGCATGCTCTTTGATGCCAAGTTGCCTCCTAGGTTCTGGGCAGAAGCAGCACGTACGGCTACCTATCTTGTGAACCTCACACCTACAGCATCTCTACAAAGGAGATGCAAGAAGAAGCAGACACGGCAGCTAAAGAAGCATGGTCAGGCAGGAAGCCGGAAGCCTCCCAACTCAAGGTGTTCAGTTGCACCGGCTTTGCCAAGGTCCAGGCCAGTGAGGGCCCTAGAAAGCTCGATGCAAGAGCACGGAAGTGTTTTTTCATCGGCTATGACACCGCCCACAATGCTTATTGACTGTGGGACCAAGGAGCAAAGAAGATCATTTGAGCAAAAGCGTGGATTTCCACGAAAGGTCTTCGAGTGAGGGAGAGCTTCTCGAACATGAGAACACTCCAAAACAGGGAGAGTGGCTCACTCTCCTTGAGGAGGGAGACAAAGCACCAGCACAATGGCATGGGATAGGTGCTGCAACAGGGAGAGGAGCTCGTGAAGATGACTCGGAGAAATCAGAATCTGATTCTGATGTATCCGATCCTTCAAAACATGAGGAGGATGCCTCTTCCATCATCAACGACGAACCAGAATTCCAGTATCCACATCAACAGCACCAGCCAACAGGTTCAAGGAGCAGTTCACGCCTCAAAGTACCTCAACATTACTACAATGCAGATAGGGGTGAATGGATAGGATTCAACTATTCACTCTTGGTTCAAGAGGATCCAACGTCTATCGTAGAAGCAATCACTTGGCCTGACAAAGCGGAGTGGGACGAACCAATTCGCAGTGAACTCAGCTCCATCGAGGAGAATGGGACATGGGTGTTGGTGGATGGACCTGCTGGGGCTCACGTTGTGGGGTCCAAGTGGGTGCTGAAAGAAAAAAGGAAACAGGATGGCAAGATAGAGAAGTACAAGGCATGGGTGGTAGCAAAGGGGTTCTCCCAACGATGAGACCTTTGCTCCAGTTGTGACGTTCGCCTCCATCCGGTCAATGCTCGCCATAGATTCTGCCGAGAACATGGAGGTCCACTAGATGGATGTCAAGACCGCCTTCCTTCTTGGCAAACTTGACAAGGAGGTATTTATGGAGGTTTCAGAGGGGGTTCATGCTCCCGAGGGCAAGGTGTGCAGGTTGGTGAAGGCGCTTTATGGGCTAAAACAAGCGCGAAGACTTTGGTACCAAGAGATGGACACGTTTATGGCCAAGAATTCCTTCATGCATTGCGACAATGGCCCTAGCATGTTCGTGCATGAGAGCGATGCAGGGACTATGTTGGTCACCTTGTACGTTGATGACTTGATTCTATGCTCTTCTTCAATGCAGCTGCTAGACAATCTCAAGGGGTAGCTCAGTAGCAGATTCGAGATGAAGGACATGGGTCCTCCTGACCTCTATCTTGGAATTTCCATCAAGCGCGACAGAGGAGCAGGTACCATCATCTTGAACCAGAGAAAATACATTGACTCCATCCTCAAACGATACGACATGGCAGATTGCAAGCCTGCCAACACACCCATAAGCTCAGAGTGCAAACTCTCTACCTCCATGTCCCATCCAATCAAGCGCAGAAGAATGACATGCTGGGCATCCCAAATCATTCTGCATAAGGCAGTCTAATGTATGCCATGGTCACATCCCGACCAGATATAGCCCATGCTGTTGGGCAGATGAGCCGGTTTGTGGCCAGTCCCGGTCCACTTCACTGGCACGCCTTCAAGCGCATCATGTGCTACATTCAGGAGAAGCGACACGCAGGACTCCAGTTTGGAGGCATTGCTGGATCCTCGTCACTTTGTCTCATGTGCTACATCGATGCTGATTGGGGAGGAAATATCAATAACTTGAAATCTACCCCTGGCTCCGTGCGTATGTTGAATGGAGGTGCAATTAGTTGAGCAATTCGCAAGTAGGAATGTGTCTCTTTGACAACAGCTGAAGCTAAGTACACCGCCTTGGCTGAGATATGTAAATAGATGCAGTGGCTACAAAGCTTGCTATCTGAGATGAAGGCACCACAAGCAACGGCAACGGTCATCAAGATTGTCAACATGAGCACGATTGACATATCCAAGAACCCCGTCCTCTCCAGGCGCACAAAGCCCATCGAGATCCGCTACCACTATGCTCAAGACTTGGTCTACAAGCAGACAGCGGAGCTTGAGTATGTCAGTACCAAGCTGAACCGGGCTGACATGCGTCCAAAGCCACTCGACAAGGATCTCCACCAGGCAGGCAGGCAAGGTATCAGCATGGTCAACGCAAGTGATGATGTTTAATGATGCTCACTAAGGCAAGGTGCAAGGGAGAGATTTGTTGATTGTTTTTTCCCCTTGTTCATTGTTGTAGGACGGATCAGGAATTCTCTGCCCATTGTGGAGGTATGACCCCTGGATTCGTTGTGATGTGACTCAACTTTGCTCTGTCTCATGTGAGATATGACCTTTGAGTACACCATGTGGACAAGTGGTTACCTTGGCCATTTTGTTGATTTGGCCAAGTGAGAGGTCACGAGTTTGATCCTGGCCCCATGCACATCTTGTTTTCTATGGAAGCTTTCAAGAAATAAACTCCATAGCTTCTTGGATGCTACATGGTTGGTCTTTCATCTGGACAGTAGGATGCTTGTGTGACAAGGCCATAGCACAAGTCTATTGGTGATTTGGCTGGTTCAGGCCACTTCCCAGGAATGTGCTTTTGAGTTCTAGAATAGGACAGATAACTATAAAAGGACTTGTCTTGCATGCTGATCAATCAACCCTTGCTTGATGCTCTCTTGCGTATTGACGACTTGAGCCCTTATTGAGATGTAATGCTAAGGCGTTAGTACTCTTGAAGGTGAAATGTATGCTTGATTACGTTTGGGGTGCATGAAACATGTCAATAAAGGAAGAAGGCTTGAAAATCTTTGTGAGCTTTTCCGTTTTGTGGCTTCTCTGCTAGAGGTGTTAGCTCAGTAGCTAACAAACAAGTCATTGGAGGGAGGAAAATCCCCATATTTTGCTATAGCTACGTAGAGAGTACTCCAAATCCATATTCAATTAGAGCTGCACAAAGTTGATGAGTTGTTGAATCTGGTGCAACTTGAGTTGCCGGAATGTATGAAGTACGGAGGGAGACATGAGTTCTAAATTTGGGATGTGCACGATGGCTCAGGAACTTTGCCGCGATTCGACTTTCGGTGGAAAATCCACCATACTGAGTAACAAAGGTACATCTGGTGGATTTTCCACCGAACGATACGACAATCTCCCGGTGGATTAGATCCACTGGAGTCAGTAGTACAGCTCGTTGGGGGACAGCGAAAATCCTAGCTTGGAGTCCAAACTCAACAGTAAATGCGTAACAGAGGGACACAATCAAGATTCCAAGTGCATGTCCAGACAGGTTTCAAACAGCGTCAATCCCCACCGCATAATTCGATAAGTAACTCATCAAAATGCATCCCAAAATCACATGGGACACCACTACAGTGTGTAGGGATATTTGTGCCTTTGCAAAGGCGTTGTGATGGGTCCTTGGATGTGTGAGGCCGCCTCGGCGGACGAACATAGCGTGAGGTGAGCGGAAAGCTCATGCTCAGACACAGACTCGGATTTCTCTCAAAACAGTGTCATGAACTTACAGAGAAGCTGTTGGGCCATGTTGGAACTGCCCCACGGTTTCTGAGAAAACCAACGTGCAGAAAATTGACTAACCAAGGTGCAGGCTTCCAAACAACTGCAGAACGAATTTCAGAAATCGTACGAGCTCGTTGGTTTTCCGAATGACAAACTGAAAGAAGCACCAAGTGTAGAAAAGAAAACTCTACGTCATAAGCGAGAACGGATAACACCGCTCAGAAAATGGTTTCCGTGAGCTGATCACATAGAAAACTCTAGAGAGCATGTGAGGACATGCTTGTTGAGGCTCATGATGTTGAAGCAGCCATCGGACCTCACAACATCCCAACGAGTGAATGACGACAAGTCCAGATGTCATGATGACTGATGTACCAACTCTCCCCCATGACCCGCAAATACCAGTCACCACAAACGATCAGGGATCATAGGACGACGGCAATGACAGCCAACATCAAAGGGGACTGGTCAGGATTCCACACGACGGTGGATGATGAGAGGACGCAACAAGGGTGGTGTACAGGTCAGCCAGGGACAGAAGCATGTGCAAGGAGTCCAACATTACAAACTGCAAACTTGAACTTGCCGCTACAAAGTGTTTTTCTGAGATGTTGTGCTCGCTGTTGATGCATGGAAACACCTATGACAAAAACATCACCAACGAAATACCAAAGTGATTCTGAAATTTGTACGTCTGAATTCTAGGAATAACGTGTTCCTTAATCTGAACACTTTCTTTGGTTTTTAATTACTTACGTGTTCCTATTTGAGGAAATGTGGGTTGCCCTGCTCCTTGAATATGTAGAAGTGCCATTCTTTTTTTTTCCTATGTTTTTTCAAGCGGCCTCGTGGTGTCATGTAGAAGCTTGTACTTATTGCAAAAAATTCTTAGGCGAGCTCGAAAAAAGTTAGCGTTGTAAAACCGAATGGCAGTCCTTCGTCGCCCAAGCGGTCGTTCCTTGCTGGAGTCATCATGGCTCACCACGCCTTTTTAAGCTACGTTATTGTTCAATATCACTTTTAATGTATTCTGTTAGCAAGAACGGTGAAAACTTCGTGAACGCAATTTCCATCGATATGGTCATTTGGATTCAATTTCAACTGTTTGCTTCAAGCACGCATCAAGCTTGACACGATCTCATGGTGTCGTTTGCGGAACAGTGTGCATGGACTGTTGAAATCAGGTGACTGTGACAGTCTGACTTGATGGTAATTTTTTTGTTATTTTTTTTCTTTTCTAAAAATTCGTTGTGTTGCATTCCCCCCCCCCCCCCCTTTGGTTGCAGATCGTCCTCGATTTGATTTTATCTTTTGTGAAGTGGTGCTTTGCACATGACCATTTATCATTGATGATAAAAATGCCAGTCCATGGAGAGGAAAATATCATGACTTGGCATATTTGAGAATTCAGAGATTTTCTAGCTTTCAAAGAAGAAAATAGTGGCCACTCTTCCTCCCCCTTTACATGAAGCGACCCTAGGACAGGTGCCCTGTTGTCCCCATGACAGGTTGTTAGAAAAAAAGTTGAATATCAGATGAGGGCTAGTGCCGTTATCCTCTCAAGGGGGCTCGTGCCGGGGTGGTACCCTTGGGGGCATGCTTGCTCTGACGGGCAGCTAGTTCCTTTCAGTACTCCGCAATTGTCGCAATTGGCATTCACGACTCTGGCTCCCAAATATTGTGGTCAGGTCCACAACCAGCCCAGTGGATGAGGTAATCCTTAACCACTCATGCGTGAAGATTACGCTCATGGTGTTTTAGGATGCAGTGCACCTCACCCTGGCTTTCTGCAAAGAGGATAGCAAAAGGGGGTGGCTGAATAGTCCCCTCTAGTGTATACAATGCAAGGAGACTCACATGAAAGGTATCATGGATGCGCATAGCTGGTGGAAATGCCAGTTTATAGGCCATAGTTCCTAACTTTGGTGTAATCGTGAAGGGTCCCAGCCATCTCCGCAACATGTTTTGTGCACCAGGTACTTTTAGTCACAAATTTGGTGTGATTAAAGGCACATAGTCTCAGATGGAGAACAACAACTCAAGACGATGTGGTTAGCGTAGGCCTTCTGGTACTACCAAGCTGCATACAAATGAGCCTTGGGATCGTGCCAGAGGGTGTCCATGCGTTCGACAAAGGCCTGGGTCGAGGGCACCTGATCATCCCCTACCATTGAAGTAGGTACCACCGGATGCCGACTGTGGTTGAGGAAGAATGGGGTGAAGTCAGTCGATTCGTTGACCGTATTGTTCACGGCAAGTTTGGTTGGGGTCAAGTAGTCGTCCCAGCCCTCAACTATTGGATCAATGTACATGTGGAGCATATGTTCAAGTGTGCGGTTCATACGCTCTCTTTGCCATCAGTTTGGGGGTGAACTGCCGAGGAAATGCTTTGCTGTGTTCCCAATCATTCCTGCAATGCTAGCCAAAACCGGCTGGCAGAGTGTGGATCACGGTCGAAGATGATCCGGATGGATAAGCTGTGGTACTTGATGACGCCTTCATAGAAAAGCCTGGCAGTCCCTTCCATTGTGACGCGCGTTGTTTTGGACATGAAATAGGCCATTCACGTTGCCTTGTCCACAACGACCAAGATGGCATCGTGGCCTTTCTTGGTTTCAAGGAGTCCCATGATGAACTCCATGGACACCGACTCCCATGGGCTGTCAGGGAGTTGTAGAGGCTAGAGGAGCCATGAAGGTGCCTTCTTCAAAGTCTTATTGTGAAGGCACAGATCACACACCATGCAGTACTTCCTGATGTCACTACTCCACCTTGGCCACTAGGAGTGCTTAGCCAGAGCATATCATGTCTTCTTCTACCAGATGTGACATGAGAAAAGAGGATTATGAAACATGAACATGATCTATTGTCGCAAGTTGTTGACATCCGGGACCACCATGCCAGTATGACCCGGCAGCCTCCACGAGGTCATGGTGTTCAGTGTTCTTTGGCTCGGAAAACCAGGGGTCCAAACTGTAGCCCATCGAAATTCGATTCCTGAAAGGGTTCATACAGAGCAATGGTCGTGGGGGTGGACGGAGTGGGTTTGCGTGAAATGTTGTCTCCACTGCAACATTGGAAAAGGGCCAGTTTTTTATATCATTAGTACTTAGCATGAGGCTCACGTGTGTAGGGTTTTGACTCGATGGGTCTGCCACGTTAGCCCGCCCTAGTTTGTACTGCCTGGTGAATGTTAAGCAATTCAATTATCCGCTCCACCGCTCCTGTCGTTGTGAAAGGTTGGGTTGCGTGTGGAAGTATGTGAGCGGGTTATGGTTTATGGCCCCTGTGATTTATCCCTCTACACCCTTGTGGTAACAACACCATACTTTAAAAGCATGCACGACTACAGGCAGATCTTTATCCCAAATGGTGTACCTGGTCTCTGTATCTAAGAGCTTGCGGCTCTTGTAGGAAACAGGGTCGCTGTCTTGCATGAGCACTGCCCCAACCCTAAAACCGATGCATCACAATGTGGCTCCCATGGCTTCTTTGGACCTGGGAATGGAAGTACTGGTGCCGAGATCACCATCACCTTCATAGCCTCAAAAGCATCAGTATACTTTGCTGACCAAGTCCATGTGCTCGCCTTCTGGGTTGGGGCCGTGAGAGGGCTCACTAAAGGGGTTAGCCTCTCATGAACTGCCGGAAATAGTTTGCAATGCCAAGGAAAGAGCGAAGCTGACCCACGTTCTTGGGCTTAGGCCATTCTTTCATGACTTGCACCTTGTGAGAGTCCAGCCGGATCCCCTCGCCATTGATGACGCGTCCAAGGTACTCCAACTCTGGCTGTGGAAACTTGCACTTTCTCCTCTTGGCAAAGAAACGGGTTTTGCGGAGAATCTTGAGCACCATTGTGAGCTGTGGCTCGTGTTCTTTGTGGTTCTTAGAGAAGATGAGGATGTCGTTGAGATACACCAGGACCGACTTGCCAAGGTGTTCATAAAAGATGCTATTCATCATTCCTTGGAATGTCACAGGCCCTTTCGTCAATCCAAAGTAGAGGACCCAAACGTGATAGTGTCCAAGATGATTTTTACATGTCGTTTTTGGTACGTCCTCCGTGATCCAGATTTTATGGTAGTCATGCGAGATCCAGAGAAGTGAAGAATTTTGCTCCTTGAAGCTGGTAAAACAGGTCCTCAAGGCACGGAAGTGGGTACCTTTCTTTAACAATGAGTTTGTTCAATTTCCGATAGTCCACGCACATCCTCAAGCAACCATCTTTCTTGTTCACAAACAGGAAAGGCGCTCCAAAGGAAGAAGAACTTGGCTCTATCCATCCCTTCTGGAGGTACTCCTTGATTTTGACTTCTGCTTCTTATCGTTCTGCTAGGCTCAATTGATACATAGAAGGAAAGGGAGGCACAGTCCGGAGCTCCAATGCAATTGTATGTCCAACCGTTCATCGAGGTGGTAGCCCATCCGGTGGTGCCTCGAAAACATCCAAGAATTCCGAGAGTGTGTTTGCGACCCCTTGGGGTACATCACTCTCTGTCTTGTCATCCATTTTCTTGAGGGTTGAAACAAAATAGCAACACCCATGTCGAAGTTGTCATTTCACTTGGAGCACCAAGAGGCTCGATTGAGCTTTTGTTTCATGTCCTTGAATTCGTGGGATAGGATACAGGGCGACCATTCTCCTTCCACTACTGATCTGCTTTGTTTTTTAGTCAAAGCACATAAGTGCTTTGTGGTTCACAAGCCACGGGTCTCCAAGAACAATGTCAAAAGGATCCATGAGATCAAGCACGGTGAGGCGGACACTGGTGGTGAAGCCGGGCAGTGTGAGCTATGTCACACAGTCACCAAGGACTGGCACCTCCCTGTCTTCACCAACGACCACAATACCATTAACTGCCATGTACGGACAAAGTTATTGCTCACAAATGAGTCATCCACCCCAGTCTCCACCAAGATTCTTACGGGGGCGTCTTCCAGTTTGCTATCAAATTACATGGTCATGCATGCTATGGACTTCCATATGAGAAAGCTCACTGGGGGCTTGCCCTCGAGGTGGTAGATCCAATAGGTATGAGTGCTTCATCAAAGCTCAACCGTGTCATCAATCTGTTCCCACATGCGATTTCCTTTGGTGAACGAGGCAAACACTTTTCATCCTTTCAATGCACACTTGTTTGTTTCTAGACCACACATGCACTGCCACTGTTGTTGATGTCAAAAGTTTCTTCTTGTGAGCCTTGTGTGTAGCTTCTATAACACATGGCCAACTTCCTTTAGTTGTTACGATCATGCTTGTGTGATTTTCAAGGTTTTCTTTGGTCACATATGAGAGTTTGCATGAGCGATCATGGTAGAGGGAATAAGGATTCATGAAAGGCACATGAACAGTTGAGAAACATTGTGCCGACAAAAATTCACAGTTTCTAATACATCATCATTGCAGAATATGAACATCATGTCCTCATCATTCCCATGATTCACAGCAACCCCAAATAGTAGAACACCGTTAGCTACTCGGGATCATGAAAATCCTGCTCACAACCATGCTAGGGATAGTGGACGCATCCCCCAGCACCTCCCTCAAAATCTTGGTCATCGTCACGGGGGCGTCCGTGTCCATGCTGACAACCTTGTGGCCCCTGACGCTAGATTGCTGCAAATGCCTGGCCTTGGCGCTGCCCAACGTGAGGGCGTCCCTAGCCGGCAGGGGCATTGGCGTTGCCATCACGCTGCCCACCCTCGTGCTGACCGCCCCCATGGAAGCGGTTCCTGCCACCATCGTGTAAGCGGTTGGACCCTCCGCCTTGGCGCGTACCATGACCGTGTTATTGGCCTTGTTGTTGTCCCTACTACTGCTGGTAGTCACGCTGGGGACAGTCGCGCCCAACGTACCCAGCTTAGTTGTAACTTCTATAGATGATAGACAAGCGGGAGTTGTTCTCTCCACAGTGCCGGCGGAAATTCTTGGAGGGTTCAGACGTTGCCTCCGTTACGCACTTTGGTGCACTGCCCGTTGGCTCCAATGGTGCCTCATGCATTGGCCTGATTTCACGCGTGTCGTGATCCTATAGGCTTGAGTTCTGCTTCTATACCTTGCATACGCGTGCGAGCAGTGTGTGCAGGTACTTCCGCTCTATGCCATTGTCGTGAAGGCAGAAGAATTCCTGCTGAGGGCTAGCCAAACCACTCTGGAAGAGGTCATTCTTAGCTTGCTCTATCAGGTGGAAATCTTGGACCTTCTTTGCGGTCTTAAAAAATACCTCAACATGCCGCTCCACCGACATGCTCCCGTGCACACAACTATGGAGCTCCTTCTTAATCTTCTACATGTCAGCTGGCTTGGAGTACAACTCACGCATCAGTTTGCAGTACTCCTAGGTGGGGTCCAAGTCTTGTTGCTTCTGCTTACAGAGCTCTGTCAACTTATCAAACGAATTTGGCTTTAAGGAAAGCATGCTCTGCGTTCCCCACTCATCTTCCTCAATACGAGCAGGGTGGAGGTGTCTCTGAAGAATCATCCGGAACGTGCTGATGTTGCACATACCATCGTAGTAGTTGGCCGGCTCAAGAACCACATGGGAGGTATGCTGTGGTCAGTTGCACCTGCGTGCCTAGCTACTCTATGAGATCTCTCTAGAACCGCGAAATGAAGCATGGATTGCAATCTGAGATCACTGACTGCGGCACTCTGTGGAGCTTGATAAGATGACTAAGGAGGAGTTAAGCTGTCACAACAGACGTGATGCTTTCAGGATATGCGATGAAATGTGCAATCTCAGAAAATTGGTCCACCACCACCAACACCGATGAAGCTGCTGCGTCACAGGCAACCAGCCGATGAAGTCTAGCTGGATGTCTGTCCATGGTCTCTCAGGGAGAGGCAATGGTTGTAGCTCCCAAGGTGGCTTGGTCCTCCACACCTTGATGCGTTGGCACACATTGCAATTGCTCACAAACCTCTTGTAGTCAGTCATCATTGATGACGATAAGTATTGACGTGCCAAGGCTTTGAGAGTTTTGTCAAAGCCAAAGTGACTCGAGTAGTGGGTGTTATGTGCATCCTCCCGCAACAACCACTTCAATGGCACATAGTCCGACATGACAATCCTCTTCTCTTGCCCCCTTCTCCAGTACACTCCATCCCACGTGGTGTCTTTCGGCACACTACTGGTGAACTCACCATCCACGCCATAGCCATGCTTGAACACGCTATGCATGACTAGAGATCCCATCAGCACTAAGATGGCATTGAGACTCAAGTCTGGCCTCCTCGACAGAAGATCTGCAAGATTCACCTTCCCAAGCTTGTATCGGATCTCGTATTCAAAACTTCCTTTCAAGAACTCCATCCAGCGAGTCTGCTGGCGATTGAGGTTTGGCTGCATCTTCAGATACTTGAGGGCGCAACTGTTACATATTGGTCCATGCCATGTCCTAGAGTTGCCGTTTTTGGGGCGATGGCTCCAGATCCTTGTACAGTGCATGTTTGCATGCATGGATAGATGTCTTAAAACTGGACAACATGTTGGACCAGCTATAACTTGAATCGCAGCAATCGGCTAAGAATTGAGGGTGTTCTGGTCTGTCAAAGTTGGGGGGAGGTGCTAGTTGTCCAGGTTTGGACGGCGGACTTGGTACCAGCTGGAAAATTGATCCGGCGGTGACCAGTTCGACTACCACCACGCACACCATGGCCGAGGCACCCCTTGGGGGATTCTAGAAGAAACATCATGTGGTTCATTGGAGCCATGTGTGCTTCGGAATGGCGGTCTGGTGCTTCATTGGGGTCGAGGGCGCTTCAGGCGTCCATCACTCACGCTAGTGCTCTGTCAGGGATAGAGACTTCAATGATGCACTCGGAAGCACGTATTGGACGCTACAATGGTGCAAATAATGCGCGGTTTGGTGCAATGGAAAGCTTGTGAATAGCAGTATATCTTTGCTGACATGGTCTTTTTCCAAGTATCCACTCTAGATTGATCGCCAGCTCTCCAAACTTTGGGTGTTGCTGAATTCCGTCAGAACTCGGCTCACATAGTGTGTGGCGACTAGAAAGTGCACACTTCGCTCAAGACTGCTTCTCAAAAGAGCTTTGAACCTCAGGACGTGATCAGGCCATGTTGGAACCACATTTTCAACAAAGGGTTATGGGCCCACGGCCCTGACCGGTCCCTAACGTTCACGGCTTTTGCAGCGGACAGGAGGAACGTCTCGGACAAGCTCACTCTCAACATGGCGCTGAGGACGGAGTTGCAACTGATCCAGAAACACGTAGGTGGCCCTTTCTTTGGACTGTGGAGGTGGCACTTTGAGATCCACCTTGCGCACAAGGGGTTACTTGACCTGATTAAGGGCAATGAGGTGCTCAATGAGATCTCTGTGATATATGAGGAGAAGCAACCTTTTGCAAAGAAAAATACCAAGGCGCTCATGCTCATGCTGTCATCTAGTGTCGAGACCCAGTGGGGCTACTTCCAAAGCTGCACGTTGGCAGTTGAGGCGTAGGAAAGCCTCTGCACCATCCACCAATCGACGTTGCTTGTGAATCGGATCTTTGTGATGAAGCTACTTCGAACGGTGAGGGTCGAGGAGGGCAAGGACATCCTCGTTGCCTTGCAGCAGATTGAGTCGCTCGTCTCACAATGCAATGATGCAGAGTGGAAGATTGACTCTCAACTGCAGGCGATGGTACTCTTCATGACTCTACCTAATAGTTGGAGCCCTCTCATTACCGTCCTGGGTGGATGGGCGGAGGACAAGCTCACCTATGGCGCAGTCTCCAAGTACATCCGCAACTAGGTGCAACGTCGCAGTGGCGGCGAGGCCTTGTTGTCTTCATTGGCCCTGGTCACCAAAACACATGGTGGCGGCAGTGGCAGCAAGGGAGGCGGCGGAAAGGATGGCGGCAAAAAGGGCGTCAAGAAAGGTGTGTGCCGCAAGTACGGCAAGGAGGGCCATTGGGCCCGCGAGCTTCCAGAGGAGGTGAAGGTCGGTGGCAAGGACGCCAAAGCCAAGAAGGTGCTCCTCAATGACACCAAAAACCACAACCTCAAGGAGGTAGCTAACGGTCCCACCAATAGTAAGACCGTCGCATGGACAAACAATGGCTAGCTATCCGTTGGAATCATATTGGGGCTTGGGAAGGCATACAAGCCAATCCCAACCCTCCTCCACTCACTCCTTAGCAGGCGATGGAGGCATGGGCTATGATTAAGGCTCTTTGGGACTTGCAGGTGGCAACCGAGGGCGTCTCCACATGGGTGAATGACCCATGCAAACCCAAGAGCATATGCTGAATACTTGGAGTTCACATGCCCTCTCGTCACCCACCAAACGCCTTTGGGCCGTAGGAGCCATGGCATTGAAACCCTAGCTCAGTGCCAAGTGAGGTGGATAGTTAACTATCCATGGCTCCAAGTGAGGTGGATAGTTAACTATCCATTATCAAGTTATCCGCTTTCTCATTCCCTTTCCTTTGGCTGACATGTATGTTTACTCACTCCATTTTCCCTTTCTATCCTTCAAGGTGTGATCTGTAGAACTGTTACTTTGTTCATGCCCTGGAATTCGGCGATGTATTTCAGGCTTCTTTTGAAGTCATAGTTGGGTACAAAATTACCTGTATTACCCACCCTTATGTCAATGGTGTGGAGGTGGCACAAACACAAACTGCAGATTTCACATGTATTAGAAAGGATAATTGTGCATGTGCTCTTATCATCCACGTCTTCATTAGTCTTTATGAGGCTACAACATGGAATTATGTCACTTCTGCATTCTCGAGAAGAATATACTACATCAACTCATGTCACTACTTCTGTTACAACACACATTGTATTCTGAAAACATTTGAATCTGAGGTCATTGTACAGTAACAAAGATGAAGTGGTGAACCTTGACCTCACAACACAAGGATAGTGGAAAATACATTAGTGAAAGTATTTGTCTTAATCAACAGAGAAGTGGAGTCAATTACCCATGACTAATCCACATTTGTGTGTACACGGGTAGGTTGTGCATGTAGCAATTGACCTCACATGCAGTACAATTTGAAGCACTAGAGAAGTCACAAACAAAGTAAAATTAACTCTGCTGTAGACGGCGATGCACAAAGACGATAATGCGGATTGACCACGTGTGATGTGGCCACTGTGTGCACGGCATCTTGCACATTAAGTGTGCTGAGTTGAAGTGTTGTTTCCTGCACTATGCTATGACTGGTTGAATGGGCCACGTGTTGTTTGATCCCTTACCCCAAACCAGGTTGTGCCTCGTACTCCCTCTCATGACACCATTGATGATGTTCATTGGTACAATCTACACGTCCATACAATGACAGTGAGAGCAAGGAGACGTGGATGAAAATAGATCAATACACATGGATACAAGAACTTTAAAATAGAACCTGCTTACCACAGTGCACAACCAATGCCAATTCAACCATGGTGGTGGAGCTTGGGCTGTGTATTATCCTCGTTTGACATGTCAGAGTGCTCCTACTCCACCTTCTCCTCTGTCCCCAAAAACTGACACTCAACCTCCAACTCCATGCCAGTGTAGTCCTTAGAGCCCAAGGTATCACACCATGATGAATCGGATGTGTCATCCTCATTGTCTTGATTGTCCTCCTATGATGCCATGACCACCACTGCCTCTACATCCTCGCTCACATCCTCTCCTGCTGCATTGTTTGTAGCACCGCTTGCTTCACCATCTCCAGTTCCAACTGCACCGCCTGCCCCAATTTCTTCAACACCACCTACATCACCGCTTGCCCCATTGCCTTCACCACTGCCTGTAGCACTGCTTTCACTATTGGATCCTCTTGAACGGCCTGCAGCACCTTGCGTTGCAATGCATCCAGTACCCTCTGTACCACCATCTGTACAAAAATATGCCCCACCGCTTGCAGGACCACCTGAAGCGCCGCCTGCCCCACTGTCTACCCGACCGATGGTGGGACAGGTGGTGCTACTGGTGGTGGCCTGTAGCACCACCTGTTCCACCGCCTACAGCACTGCTAGTCCCAGTGTCTGCCCCACTGCCTGCACCACTGGCTCCTGTTGCAGGTGTCGCGGCAGTAGCAACAAAAATGCCATCCTCAACCTCTTGACTGCCTGCGTTACTGTTGCATTCTTGTGCTTACACTGTGGTGATAGTAGCCGGTGAGAATGCTGGTGGGTTCTTGCATTAGCGTGGAGGGTGACCCTTCTGCTTGCATTTGGAACAAATGCGCTCTCCCTCGTGCCAATTCACTCAATCCAGGCGCATTGAGCGTGGTTGACCTTGGGCACACTTGACCCAAAACTGACCCCAACCACGCTTGGCATACTTCATTTCCCAAAGGTTGATGCCCAACATGGGTGAACTCTATGTTCGGCACCAGGCCACTTGTGTCAGATGCATGTCGGTGTAGAACTGCAGGTTCACGCCCGAGTCAAGCAAGAGTACAGCAGCATGGTGGCATGAATCTCCGTACTCAGTCCACTACCCATGCGAGTACTTATTCACGTTTACTTCCACTTCCCGACATGTGAGGCTCTTCGAACCCGTCACAGTGGCCATGAGGCCTCCATAGCTGAGCAACCGCTACTCCTTGACGTGCTTTGTGTAGTGATTCAGTTTGGCCACCACCAGTAGCGCGTACCGGGTTTCACCGTCATGGGTTGAGTGCCAGTGTTCAACAAAAAGCCTCTACACAAGCAGGTAGATCTGCCCAAAGTAGTGAAATGGACACAAGTGTCGGATGTCCATGAGGTGAGCATTGAGGAACTCTAATACGTTGGAAATCATGTGCCATGCGACACCGGAAACTCGTCGGATATTGGGAACATCTCATCAAGCGCCCAATTGACCTCGTTTTATGTGAAGGCACAGGCGAGCTTCCATGTGATGTTTGCTTCTGCCATTTTTGCCTCCAACTGCACGTTCTCCCATATGTGCTGTCCACAGAAGGTGTGTATGGCACTAGGCAACTCACGCTGCACTGTCACGATGAGCCCAGCCTCCGTGTCGCTTATGACAGCTGTCCTCATGAGGCGTGTTGTAAGGTACGCTCATGCAAGTTGCTGAAAAAACCAATTTCACTTATCTTTGTCCTCTTGTGGACAAATTGCCAATGCCATTGGGACCGTGTGATTATTCATGTCCCAGTACCATGCAAACGACAGCTCTTACTTAAAGCCATTTTTTGGATTGTGCATTCCATGCACAGCAATTGCCCGACATGTGGCCACCCATTTTGACAGGCACCCGGGGCCACTAACGGAGGATGGAAGGGGTAGTGCTTGTCTTGCTCTGGGTATGCCACGATGTATGGGTCAACCTTCTTCAACTGCAATTCACCGGAAACAAAAGGACATTATGTCACATGAAATGGTTTAGTGAATGGAGAGATGAAGACATGGGAAAAAAGAATCAACATAGTAGCAAAGTTGGCAGAGAAGAAAGTCCACAAGTGGCTTTTCTCCTCCATGAGCTTTTCTAGGTCCTTCTTCTTTCCATGGTGAATAGCATGGTACGTAGACTTCTCTCCCATGCATGCTTCCACAATCTACCACAATGCCTTGGAAGAGGTACATGGTTCCTTGGACATAGTCGGATCGTTTTGGCGTAAAACCCACGTGACGTTCCCCGATGGGTCACTCTTCGTGTCGATTCCTAATGCCAATGCGCCATCAACTGCCATGGGCATCTCACTTGCCTCTAATGTGCACACCTGGCCTCTAGATGCATCGGCTCGCTTCTGCCGAAGCTCACACCCATGTGTTCGGATACACCATAGGATTACACCACCTTGTGACATGCATCCATGGTCAGGGAAGTTGACAGGCGTGTCCTTCCTTGGATTCTTCTTGGGCTTGGTTTCCTTGTGCTCAACAACAGCATTCTGGGAGCCCAATAAAAGAGGGGTTTGCTCGTCATTGGATGACCCTGCAACGAGGGCATAAGATTAATGTTAACATGTGCACAAGAATACCAGACAATAGTGCAACCACCAATGAAAAGACACCAATGTGCCATACTTATACCGAGAAGCAAGTTCAATCCAGTCATAACAGGCGCCATGGCGATTTCCACGACTGCAATCCACCCACAACTGGTGGACGGAATGGCCTGATGCGTGAGCCACCGTTCAGCCTCATCTGACGGTGTTCTTCACGGTCAGGAGGGCGTGGAGTGAGACGCTTTTTGACCTAGAAGTGCTCAACCCAGCAAGTGTCCTCGTAGTCGTCGAAGACAAACCCATTCGCATACCATTGGGAGACACGGGGTTCATCGTCCTTGTCTGAGTTGGCGATGGCCATATTCGGGGATACGTAAAACTGGAACTATGGCGGATCTATTGATCCTCCTGTGGGCATAACATGGTGCAACATGCATGTCAATATACACCGTACCCACCTCACGGTCACCTTCATAACCATCACATCTACTTATGATAGATGAGAACAAGCACCATGGTTACTGGTAGCATCGAGAGGGGGGGTGGGAGGGGCAGATCCCAAGTGAGCAGACATCTTTGCCATGACGTGCGAATGGCACTTACGATGACGTGAACAACTGCGATGGAGCGGATCCGGAGGACCATGAGTGAAAGACCACGGTTAACCATGTCATGCAAAATGATCAACTACAGATGCATGCCCCATGATGCTCCTAACACTCACCAGCATTGGAATCATCAAAACAATAATAAACTTCATATGTCCATGCACTTGCATCCGACTATCTGACAGAGTGTCCGTGGTCTCGTGGTGCAACGGAAAAAAAGCAGTGTTGCCACCTTCACAGTGGAAGCGGAGTACATCGCGCTGGCCGAGGCGATCAAAGAGGCGGTGTGGCTCCACAGGCTATTGGGGGAGCTTGGCGTGCCGCAACAGGAGCCTACGGTGGTACAAGAGAAAAAAACCAGCTCCATCTTGCTGACCAACAACCCGACGCAGCACAGGAGGACGAAGCACATTGACGTGTGCTACCACTATGTGTCCAAAAGGGACAGGTTGTGCTATAACATCGTTAGTACGACGCACATGCTTGCGGATTGCTTGACCAAGGCGCATCCCAGAGATTGGCATGTCCCCAGTGTGGCAGGCCTTGGCCTTACGGGCTATGATGGGCCCAAGAGTGCTATGGAAGATGAGTAGGAGTGAGCAGGGAGGCATCCCGCATGGCAGGTGCAAGGGGGAGATTGTCACATATTGCCCCATGCCATGTCCTGGAGTTGTTGTTTTCAGGGCGATGGCTCCAGATCCTTGTACAGTGTATGTTTGCATACATGGATGGATGTTTCAAAAACTAGAGGATATGCTGGACCAGCTGCAATTTCAATTGCAGCAATTCCCTAAGAATTGAGGGAGCTATGGTCCGTCAAAGGTGGGAGGAGGTGTTGGCTGTCCAGGTTTGGACGGCAGACTTGTTAGCAGCCGGAAAATTGATCTGGCGGTGACCAGTTCAACTCCCACCACACACATCATGGCCGAGGCACCCTTGGGGGATACTAGCAGCAATATCCTGTGGTTCATTCCAGCCATGTGCACTTCGGAATGGCGGTCTGGTGATTCATTGGGGTCCAGGGCGCTTTGGTTGCCTGTCACTTGCGCTAGTGCTCTGTCAGGGACAAAGACTCAATCATGCACTCTGAATTGTGTATCGAGCACTACGATGGTCTAAATTCTGTGCAGTTTGGTGTGTTGGAAAGCTTGTGATTAGCATTATAACTTTCTAGACGTGGTTTATGTCCAAATATCCACTCAAAATCGATCCCCAGCTCTTTGAAATTTGGGTATTGCTGAATTCCGTCAGACTCTGCACACATAGTGTGTGGCGACTAGAAAGCGCACACTTTGTCCAAGACTGTCACTCAAAAGAGCTCTGAACCTCAGGACGTGTTCAGGCCATGTTGGGACCACATTTCTAACAGTAACGATGAAGACCACGCAGCGCCACGACTCGAGGTAGCACCTCCAGTGCTTGAAGGCATGGATCACTGCCAGCATTTTCGTCTTGTGGATTGCATAGTTCAGCACCGCCACTCGCAGCTTGCGAGACGCGTATGCAATTGGCTGTGGCCCCTTTCCATGATTGTGCATCAGCACCGTCCCAATGTAACCTGCGCCCGTTGCCACGACATACTCCTTGGATGAATCCGGATGCACCAGTATTGGATCGCTACACATTGCACACTTGAGCTCCTCAAAGCTCTTCTGCTCCTTCTCGCCTCATTCCCACTGGTGATCCTTCCTTACCAGCTGGGTTAGCAGCGCACCCTTCCCTGTGTACCCCTGGATGTCACGCACTCACTTTGGTGTCCACCACTGCTCTATTGCTTCCACCTTCTTTGGGTCCATGCGGAGACCCTCGCCGCTCACGATATGCCCAAGGAACTTCACCTCCCTTTTCTCAAACTCACACTCGAAGAGCTTAGCAAGCAGCTTCTCTCTCCAAAGAATTTCCAACACCTGTCGCAGATATTTTTGATGCTCTCCTACAGGTCAAGAGTAGATGAGGATGTCGTCGAGGAACACCACCATGAACTGGTCCAAGTGAGGATGGAAGATCCTGTTCATGAGGCTCATCAACGTTGTAGGAGCGTTGGTCAACCCAAACGACATCACGATGTACTCGAAATGGCCGTACCATGTCCAAAACGCCATCTTCTCCACATCTTGCTCCGCAATCCGGATCTGATGGCACCTTGAGCGCAAGTCAATCTTGCTAAAGTATTGCGCTCTCTTGAGCTGGTAAAAAATCTCTTCGATCCTTGGCAATGGATACCGGTTCTTGATCGTTACGTTGTTCAGTGCGCGATAGTCCACGCACATCCACTGCTTCGTTGTCTTCTTTTCCACAAAGAGGACCAACGTAACATAAGGTGACACCAATAGCCTAAAGAACCCTTCCTCTATCATCTCCTCAAACAGCTTCTTTAGCTCACTGAGCTTTTTTTTCTCATACGATACGCAGCACACACTGTGGGAGTTACTCCGGAACAAGCTCAATTTTATGGTCGATGTCCTGCCTTGGTGGTAGAACCTTTGGCAGCTCAGCAGCAAACACGTCATTGTAGTTGTCCAACATTTATTTAACGCATTGTGACAGCTGTGTTGCTGGTGCTTTCTGCTGCTCTCCCTTTTGTTGCTTTGCGTCTGCTGCCAACACATCCACCTCTTCAGTTGTTTCCTTCTGCCACACCCATACAAGGTACACTTGGTCCCGCTTGCGCTGACAGCGCTTCAGCTGCACGCAACTTAACTGCGGCACCTTGCCTGCCTTGGATTTGTCCTCCTCTGTCCAAACGGCAAAACGAGATGCTCTCTACATTTCTTCACTTTCACCTGGCTGTGCATCCAATCCATAGCACGATTTCACCTGTGGAGCCAGTCATGCTCCAACATGGTGTCATAGGAATCCATCAGGCACATGCAAAAGTTTACCTCACACAACAGCTTGCCGAGATGGAACCTCAAAGGCCTCAGAGGCATTATGCACTCCAGCTCCCCTTGAACCAACTTGGCCTTCATTGGCTTCCCAGGTAGCCGTGCAAGCCCCAGCCTTTCCGCGAGCTTCTCGCTGAAGAATGAGTGCGATGCACCACAATCCAGTAATGTTTTAACCTGCCAGCAAGTCTGGCGTCCCTCGCCGTCCGTAGAACAAGCCAACAGAATTTCAGTTTTCAGGAGGATTCCCAAAATGCTCTCGCTCCCTTCGCTCTGTAGCAATACACGTGGCAGCTCCCAAGTTGGAGAATGACTTTTGGGGCCGGTGTTCGGTGATGTGGACAAAGCTTTCTCAGTTTTTTGCCGTTCGCCACTCACTATTGGTTTTCGTTTCCCTACTACTTCTTCTTGTAGTCTTTCTTATGGTGCCCAGGCTTCCTGGAGATCTGACAGTTCCCTCTACGCGGCTAACTATGCTGTTGGTCTCCTTGCACAACATCAATCTCCATGGGGTAGGGTTTATTTGTGTTGTGCTCGAAGCTAAAAAATCTATTACTTCTCACAAAAAACCGTCGATGGTATCGTGGCGTGTCAACGTGTTCAGCAATGGCCACCATCTCCTGGAACTTTGTGATTCCACCCAGTACTTGTGTGCATTGAATTTCCACCTTCAAGCCATCATGGTACTTGTCTGCCATCTCCGGCTCGCTCATGTCGTCAATCTCCGAGCACAACGCCAAGAAACAAGGTGTGTATTCCTATACGTAGCTGATCTACTTCAGCTGTTTTAGCTTGTTGCGTACGACCATGGAGGTGTTCACAAGATCGAACCAATCCCTGATGGCTTGCTCAAATTGCCCCCATGTCGTCGGCACGCAAGGTTCACCTTGTTCCGTGCCAACTTGCCACAACACGGCATGTTGCATAGTTGCGTTCTCACCTCCACCTTGAGTGGCCAGCAGATTTACCTGCCTCCACGACTCCAATGACATACACACAGCATCGTCCTCTGGAGGGTGACCCAGAGCCCTAAAGTACCTGTTCATCACAAACAACCAGGTCTGTACGCTCCAATCCTTGACTGAGGGATTGAACTTTCTGGAGCCTTTGGCTTTGGTCTTGGCGGACTACTTGACGGGGCGGTCCAAACCTGTCCAGCATTAGTCCCGTCTCGCAAGTGAGCCATCTGTCGATTTAGCCGCTCATTCTCCGGCTTGAGAGCTCCCAGCTACTCTATGATCTGTTAGAGAGCCTACCCTATGGCTCTTTACGACCTTTGGACATTCGAGATCCTAAAATAGACATTGGCAGTGTTTCGGCAGCAATGAAAAAACTTCCGCAGCAATGAAAAAACTTCGGCAGCAATTTGGCAGTCCGGGATGAAAATCTGATGTCTTCAAAACTACGTGGGAGTCACCTGTCATCCCCCGCACGCGCACGTTAGGCCGTGTGGACTCTCTGGAAATGTATCAAAATATTTCTAGAGGTTTGCTCGTGTGTTGGCTTCTAAGTCTGGTCCAAAATTTCCCTCTCAATCAGCCTCGACGTTGTCCGGCGTAGTCAGTGCCTTCCGCTCCTTGAAGCTGGTAGAGCTGAGATCAAGCTTCCGTCCAATGTGTGGCACTGGCTCTTAAACCAGGTGTGAGAGTGTGTTCTCTCTGAAGATTTAGCCTTGGTGTGTGGAGAGCACAGTCGTAGTGGAAAGATAGACTTGGGGATGTCTGGAAGCTAGAGCTGGAAAAACACGAGTTGTTACATGTTAATCACAATGAGCAAATTACAAGGTATATATATTGTTCGGCTGGCTGGTCCTGGCCCCTGCCTACTGCTTTCTTATCTTGCTACAACAAGCTACTTGCAGTGGTACTCGGTGCCCTACTTGCACATGTACTAGGTGCCCTACTTGCACCTAGTGCAGGCTGCCAGAAGTACTTGGTCGTTGATCGTCAAGATCAGTGGTCTGTCCTCTCTCTCGGCAAGCTGATGTGTGCGTCAGCCATCACTGTGTATGCTTCATGGTAGTGAGTTCCTTTGTGTTTTTACGCACGCCAACGGAAGTGCTGCTGTCGTGGTTGACCGCGTCCGGTGTCGGAGGCCCGCCATGAAGGCAGTTCCTTGGCGAGTAACGTAACTGCTATGCTACTCAACGAGAAGAGGAAAGCCACCCTCGTGTGGCGTGTTTGAAACGCGATATGAAGGTGTAAGCAAACACGCCCTTGGCATGTGCAGCTCGCACTCGCTCGCTCGCTCGCTCGCTCGCTCCTCGCGTCCTCACGTCCTCGCATCCTTGCATCCTCGCGGTTGAGCGAAGTCGAGCGTGACCGCGAGCCCAGTTTTCGAAAGGCAGAAAATGGTGGAGATGCCCCAGAAACTCGATCAAGGCCCTGAGTATGCGAGAAAATGATGGGCACCTTGTTAGAGTTCATGTTGAATATTGGTCGGCCTCCCGTGCTGTCCTTTTTATTACTGAAGAGCGGGAGTACAGAATAACAGGTTCCTTTTGCTAGAGCCTTTGCCGATCGCATGTACTCCTATTTCTGGAAGGCAAATGATCACATCTAAGCGGCTCAGCTACACCACAAGGCATATGCCAACAAAATTTGCTGTGAGGTCTTGTTTGAAACTTGCTACAACGTATTTCTTTCCACTGAGGAACCTACGGCTGATGTCACGAGGGGCGCAAAAACTCTTACCAAAGTGGACTGGGGCATTTTCTATCGTTGCACGCATCAAGCTAGTTGTCTACCGATCGCTCCTTTTGCCCACAATGAAGATACATGTCGTGATTCATGTGATCCTGCTAGCTACATATGTAACAGAATGAACTGTTCATCCACCACCTGGAATCCTTTCCGTAGATGAACAATACAAGGTCCTTCGCCTGCTCCAGCTTTGAGAACGCACTTTGAGTTCTCATGTTGTTAGGAAATACCTGGTTCATTGCACTGGTTATGGACCTGAACATAACCAAGGGAGCCTGAGTCTGGCTTGCCTACAAAGGTTGTCAATGAGCGAGCTTGTAGCTCGCATAGATGGACGCATGGCAGTGCAAACCACCTAAACACGACAATGGCAAGCATCTCCTCTGGACGGCAATTCATGGACAGCGACAATAAGAGGTTAGGGACGCCCAACATGATTGTTTTGCAAACGCTCCAGTCTGAAGGGGTTAGGTGCCTAGCCATGCTGACAGACAAGTTGCAGCTAAAAGTGCCATGCACGTGTTCATGGTTTAACTGGTGATTGAGATCATTAATCTTCTTTCACAATGTTGATGACTCACTACCTGGTGCTCCCATGAAACAGGACAGTTCATCATGAATTAGGAGGAATGTAGCGAGAGGGCCAGTTCAGTTCTCTGCCCTCATGGAAGCGAGGGGTGGTTGGACACCACCCCTCGCCATGGAAAGGGCTGGCCAGAGGCAAGCCCTTCGTTGGAAGCTGGGGAACTGGCTGCCAGCTGGCTGCACGGCCGGTGGCTAGTCAGGTAACCGGCAGCACGGCCGGTGGCTGGCCATGTGCCAGCCACCTACCGGCCGTTGATCAAGCTTGTGCTCGATCGGCAACCAGAAGGTCGCGAGGCCTCAAGTATCGATTCTTGTGGCCTCGAGCCCTTTTCCTTTCCCTCTACTCTTTGCCTTAACAGATGAGAGAAGAGGGGGGAGAGCAAGCAAGAGAGTGCACCAAAGAAGAATAATGTTCTCGGAAAAATTGTTCATTGTGCCTGACACAGGACAATTTTGTGCTAATGCGTTCAAAACAAAACTCAAGTTTGTTTAGGACCAATTCCAAGTTTCTAAACCAGAAAACTTGTGAAATTTTACGAGTTTGGGATGATATCTCTCCTTGTTTTGGATCCAAAACGAGGTTGCTGTTAGATACCATTCCTATACAAGTCCCTTATCTTTCCGAGTGGGCATTTCTATTATTACACAAACAGCCCATTGTGTCGCAAGACCGCGACACTCACTCCGGCGGTCGAGGGCAAACCAGCCAACTGTCCCGTCCTCGAGGTACGGAGATCCGTACCTCGAGCGACTATTCGCACGAGGCTACGACCAGGACGGCAGATATGACAAGGCGAAATTCTTGTACGACACACCCTATTGGCGATAATGCTCCACTCGCCAGTGATCTCCTGGTTCCGACACTGAGGAGGCTACTTGAGGCCATAGAAGGACTTGCACAAGCGCCAATACTTGTCACCGTCCTCACAGCCTGGTGGCTGAGCTACGTAAATCTCCTCATCCAGCGAGCCATGGAGGAACGTATTGTTCACGTCCATCTGGTGCAGTTTTCACTCATGCTGAACCAATACTCCGAACAGAGCGCGAGGTGAGTTCATGCAGCTGACAGGGGCAAAGGTGTTATTGTAATCAACAGCCTTGATTTGAGAGTACCCCTTGACGACCAAGCGAACTTTGTGGCGTTCCATTGAGCTATCCGGCTTCCTTTTCTTGAAAACCCAACCTAACCTGAATAGCCTTCCTCCTAGGTGGAAGGTCGACTAGCTCGTAAATTCCATGCTCTCGGGTAGCGCAATGCTCATCTTCGCATGCAGCATGCCAGGCGTCTGCATCCTGTGATGAGAGAGCTTCCCTCAGTGTGCCCGAATCAGGCGCCATAGAGGGGAAGCTCTGAGTGGCAAGTACAAACGCCTCACTGCTGGGCCTAACAACCACAAGGTTAGCTACTTCATCACAAGCGATATAAAACTCGTGAGTGACAAGATTGTGCCGTACAGCGTATGTTGGATGTACCTCTAAGTGATGAGTGTGGACACTTGGGCCTAGGGCTTGGATCACCACTTGCGATGTTGTGAGTGGAGCACCGGGTGCGAGGCCTAACACTTGCTGGACTCTAGAGACCAATGGTCGAAGACGACCGCCGGGCTCACGCGAGTAGCCCGGGCGCAAGGGACTCACCTCAGGCTTAGAGACATGCACAACCACTGCTACTGAGGGCTACGGCAAAGAAGCAGATGATGTAGTGTGAGGAGATGCATGTGTGGGGGACACGGGACTGGGTGTGGCAGTAGGAACAGGAGTCAAGGCAGGACCACGTACAGAGGCAGGAGAACTTGTGGACATAGGTACATAATCATGGGTACTTGTGGGGTGTGAAGGAACAAGAGTAGACGCCGGTTGTGCTGGAGAGGTCTCTAGGCCAACAACGATGATCGTTGGATCATGAAGAGCCAGAGACCAAGAAATGGGAGGGGTTCGAACAGACACATCAGCCGGGCAAAAGGTGCTCGCAGGCCCAGACATTCCCATCAGTCGAGAAGCCTCACACGTAGGAACTTGCGTGATTGACAGTGACGTGATCAAGGTCAGATCACGGTAGGTGAGAGACTAAAAAAAGAGCATGTTGCGGGACTCAACGATGTGACGACTGGCGGGGTCCCAAAAACGCTAGGCCTTCGACTACGGGGAGATGTCCACGAAGGCACACAAGCAACCCCACGACGAGACCTTGGACCCCTGCTCATCCTCGATGTACCACACAGAAGCCAAGGATCCCAAGACACGAGCGAGACGTAGGTCAGCACGGTGGCCAAACTAAAGCTCGTATGGTGTAACGTGGTCCGGAAGGCGACCGTGCGGGGGGCGGTTCCAGACCCACGTCATGTGGGCGAATCCTTTAAAGGCGAAGGACTTTGGGAGACTGCACTCAGACCACATAGCGCAAACCGCATCCTTTATGTTGCAATTCCAACGCTGAGAGACACCGTTGCTGAGGAGTAGAAGGAGCGGAAACCTGGTGGGAAACCCCATGCTCGGCGGAGAAACTGTCCATCTTGCCAAGAACACACCGCCACCATCCAAACAGAAGGTATGCAGTGTGTGGCGCAACTGATGCTTAGCCATCACTAGCCAGAGGCAAACCGCGAGAGCGGCGTCACTCTTCACGTGCATGGTGTAGACCCACTGCATCCGGGTGAATTCATCAGTCGGGGTCAAGACGTATCTGCCCCAATCGGACAAAGACTCGACGGGATGAGGACCAACAAGGTCAGAATGGAACAACTCAAGGGGATAAAGTGTGCAAGAGCGGGAGTCAGAGAAGGTGCAACGATGCATCTTTCCCTGGGAGTCAGCAAAGGTGCAACGATGCATCTTACCCTGAGCGTCATAGTAGGTCCAAGGTCTTTGACGGGTTCTGGAAAAGAAGCCGCGTCAAGACCTAGTGGGGGTTGTGTCCGAATGAGCTTTGACACAGTGTCGGAGCCCACATGACACAAGCAACGATACAGCAGTCGCTGGTGCTTAGCAGACAAAAATCTAGTGACAAACACATGAACAGGAGGGGAGGGGTAGCAAGAAGGAGAAGATGTCCAAGAAACATGATACATGTCATCCACACTAGAGGCACGAAGAACAATGGTACAAGTCGTAGAGTCTGTAGTGTGCTCTACATAGAGTCTCATTAGTGTACAGGCACGTTCAGAAAGCAAGCTGAGCTCAAGATCAGGCACAAAAGGTACCTTTGAAAGATAAAGGAGGCCAGACAGACCGTCAAATCACAAAACACCAACACCCTGGATCGCCAAGGACTGACCAGAGCCTGTGCGAACGGAGCGAACAGTCGCAACAGGACCGAGAACAACAAAGTCACTACAACGAGAGGTCATGTGATTAGTGGCACCAGAATCGATGATCCAATTGCCACCGGAATCACGACTAGAGGACGTCAAAGTATAGCGGGAAATGGAACACTTGGCCTCAGATGGGTGCTAGGCAATAGGTGAGGACGAACGACGAAGGGCACAGAGGTACAACTCATGAATCCAATCTGTACTTTCAGTCCCATCGTCATCACATGCCAGCTGTGCCCCCCCACACGAGTCATCACAAATGACGAGAACATAAGGACAAACATTTTTTGAACCACTCGGCTGTGACAATACACTCGCACCTCCCTCAAAGCGAAGTGCCAGAAGGTGACGGAGCTCAGAGATGGTGTGGTCACGCGGGTTCGGGTTGCCACTGCTCACCAGTGAGGAAACGGGAACAGTTGCATACATGGTTGCCGCGCGACCACAGGCTGTGGTGCTCGATGTAGCCCGTTGCGCGTGTGCAGCCTGAAAACCGCAGGTGATCTGCGCCCAGTCAAGTGATTTTTGGCACTCGGTTTCGCGATGAGCGCCTCCACAGTTGTAGCAGTGGACAATACGTCCACTACTACCACCCGATGACTGCTGCTAATATGACTGTTACTGGCCTAAACCACACTTCTTCTTACCCTTCTTCTCTCGTGCTGCGGCTGCCACACCCTGTATCAGAGTTTGGGTAGCCGGAGTGGAAGGAGAAGAGGAGGGTGTGCCAGAGGATGGAGAAGTGGTATGCAAGAGGGGCGTCGGCGGCGACACAATGACCGCTGTATCAAAGGAACTCTCTTGATGGGCCACAGCTGCCTCGCGAGCGGAAATCACCAAGAGGAAGAGTTGATGCACCCAAGGAAGAAGCTGAAGAGAGGTGAAGAAGGGCTCAAGCACGGCGTCATTGTATCCCAAGAAGATATTTGCGTGCTCAAGACGGACACCAATCACGAGCGTGCGAAGCGCCCAGAGCAGTGTACCTCCTCAAGTCCCAAGGCGAGTGTAGATGCACATGGCACGCCGTCAGTAATCAGCTGCGGGCTCGGCAGGCCCCTGACGAAGGGAGTGGAAATTGCGAATGTGAGCTGCACGGGTGGCGTGCGTCTCTGTAGCAAGCAGAGACAGCTCCAGGTCCCAACCCCCATGTGGATCAACACCCACGCCAGTGCAGGCCTCTCAAAGGAAAGGCCGAATGTCCATGACAGTTTTGCGCAACATGGCATAAAGGAGTCCGCGCATCGCCCGAGCCGATGCCAACACCTGAGCGCGGTTCGTAACCTCGTACGGACTGTGATATTAGGGCCATGCCCACTCTGAAGTGCCCCCGACTTGGAAAAGAGTCTCCCAGTATTCAAAGCATTGTTATTTGAATGCCCCTTGGCCACTAGTCTCCATAATTGGCAAGTAGTGGACGGACCAGGCATGCACTGCTCATGTGGAGCAAGTCCCCTGGGTCCGGTCCAACAGACCGGGTATGCACTGTCCTTGTTCAAGGATAAGTCTCCTGGGTTTTTCTGATGATGGCTATTCAGATTGTCAATCTGACTACACCGATGGAAAGAGCAGTTGTCAAACTGTCAGCTGTCCAAGTTTCGGGCTGATCCAATGGTCGGATTGGAAGATGCAAGATGTGCCTTGGATCAGGGGATGTCTTCCCTGATTGAGGGGATGACCTCCTTAATTTAAGGAGTGACATCGGCCGAGGCGCGCACGCTTCGGTGTTGNGAGACTCCTCACAGAGTGTCCAACCAAAGGTAGACACTAAAGACCAACATGCAGACTTTGTGAGGTTGCAAACCAAACGAACCTAAAGTGTGGATCCCTCGTTCGAGGGTGATATGTTATCTTGGTTGCAATACCAAGAGCGGTTGGCGGCCTCCCATGTCGGGACCCATTTTCTAGACCGTTGCTATCCGACGCATTGACAAAGGGTTATGGGCCCACAACCCTGGTTCTAAGGCACGCTTCCAAGACCGACTAGTGCGTGGTCTTGCAGGGCGCACATGTACAATAGGGACACGACCATCGGACGGCTCCATCGCATTCTTCAGGTAGGGTGCGCGCACGTGGCGGACTAGGGGACGAGGAATCGCTCTGTCCATGTTGGACAAGACCCTCGAGCCCCAACGGGATGAAGCTCTACCCCTTTTTAGAAGGTGGTACGACCCCGAGTCCGTTCTATCACGACGGCACCATCGCCTTAGGCGATCATCGGCGGGAGGGGTATGCAACGGAACCAACTGCACCTTTGAAAACGGTCGCAGTCAGCAGCCTCATCAGCCTCATCGGCCTCAACGAAGCAGAGTAGCAGCGAAGCAGAAAAGACGAGCAACCGCAAGAAATGGCGGATCCGACTCCAGCCCGCCTTGAGGCGGGTATGTCCGAATTCACGGGGACAGGTTTTCCCTTGTGGAAATGGCAGTTTGAGATTGTCATGAACGTGCGTGGCCACCTCAACATCCTAAAAGGGACCGAGATAGCACCAGCCGATGCGACCGTGACGACGCATGCGGCTGACCTTGCAGCATGGGCGATGAAGAACAACATGGCTCTCGCCATTCTTGTGACGTCCATCAATGAGACTCAACACTCCCACATCACAGGATGCATGTTGGCTGCCGAGGCCTATGCAAAACTCGCACGTGTGCATCAATCAAATGCCCTAGCAAACCAACTCTTCATCTTCCAACGGTTGATGTCGATGAGGGTGAGCGAAGGAGAATCGATACCCGCATTTTTGCAGTCGTTCAACAACGTGTTGCAAGAGGTCCAGGAAATGGAATGGAATCTCGACTCCAACATGCGTGCCATGATCCTTCTAATGGCGCTGCCGGAAAGCAAGGGGTCCTTGATCACCGTGTTTGGTGGTTGGAAGGAGGCAGATCTGACGTACGAGGCTGTCGCCGAACACGTCCGCAACGAGTCCATGCGACGCAGTGGCGCTGAGGCAAACATCTCAGTTTATGCCTCTCGCTTTGGTGGACAAAGTGCAAGCTCTCGCTCCAGTCAAGGCAACAGCGGAAGCGGTGGCAGTGGAGGGAAAGGGAATGGTGGCGGGAAGAGTTCCAAGAAGCCTGGAAACTGTCACAACTGTGGCAAGGCTGGGCACTGGGCTAGGGACTGTCGTAGTCCCATGAGAGAAGGCAGGAACAAAGGTGGAAAGGAGAAGAAGGAGCTCACCAACATGATGGCTAGGGGGCTGCCCATGAAGGGCGCAGCGATCCTTAGGCCCGAGGCATTCGCCCTTGACTCGGGCACCAACCACCACTCATCAAAAGAGAAGGGTGGATTTGTCTCCTTGGCCGAATCTGTCATGCGCATCAAGTGTACAAACGGTGGCGTCGTCCAAGCCATGGGCGAAGGGGACAAGGTGATCACGTTCAACGTGAATGGTGCAGAGAAGGTAGTCAACCTTCAAAAGGTGGTGTACATGCCCTCCTTCGCAGCCAACTTACTGTCCGTGTCACAAATCACCGACAACAACATGACAGTGGTGTTCACCAACAAGGAAGCGGTGGCCCTAAAAAACGAGGACATCCAGATTTTGTACACCAAAGACGGCCTCATGCTTGAAGTTCCAAGAGTCAACGGCCTCTACGTGCTTCAAACCAAAGTCACCAAGGCGTCGGATGAGGGACTCGCATGTGCCACCAAGACAGTGGCACCGGAGCCGAAGGATGCACCACCGGCGACCGCTGCGGCCGCCACATCAACCAAGGACACTGATGCTGAGCTGTGGCACCGGCGATTGGCCACGTGGCCAACAGCACGCTGCAAAAGATGCAAGAGCAAGAGGTAGTCCGCGGAATGGAAGGGTGCACCATGAAGCATGGCGAAGGGTGTACATTATGTGAACCATGCCTCCAAGCGAAGGCAAAGAAGAAGCCGTTTGGGAGAGGAGGTCAATGAGCGGAGCACGTCTTGGAACTGATACACAGTGACGTGTGTGGACCCTTCCGCACACCGTCCAACGGAGGAAGCAAGTACTTCCTGACCTTCATTGACAACCATTGCCGCAAGTTGTGGATCTACTTCCTCAAAACAAAGGGAGAGGTCAAGGAGAAGCTCCTCGAGTTCGTCGCCATGGTGGAGCGGCAAACGTCCAAGAAGGTGAAGGCACTCCGAAGTGACAACAGGGGTGAGTACAAGGCATGCAAGCCTTGGCTCAAGCATCATGGCATCCGCACGAGCAAACCACCCCTTACAACCCCTAAAGCAACGGCGTTGCCGAGAGGATGAACCAGACCCTACTCGGCATGGTGCGAAGCATGCTCTTCGACGCCAAGCTCCCACCTCGCTTTTGGGCTGAAGCAGCAACAACGGCTTGCTACCTCTTGAACCTCACACCAGCGACCGCCTTGCGGAAGCGTGGAAAGGAGCAGGACAAGCAGCTGAAGACCCCACAGGAAGCATGGTCGGGAAAGAAACCCAANGCTCCAAGAAGTGCATCATGGTTGGGTACGACACGTCACACAAAGCCTATCGGCTTTGGGACCAGGCAGCAGGCAAGCTCGTGAGGAGCCGCGACGTCGTGTTCGACGAACGCACCCTTGGAAAGGGAGAGCTGCTGGACCCGACCCTCACTCCCAAAGCGGGAGAGTGGATAGTGTTGCTTGATTCCGGAGACCAAGCACCCGACAACTGGCTCGCCTTGCGAGTAGGTGGTAGGAATGGGTGAGTGGCTGCGGAGGATGATGCAGCATCTGACATGGACGCGGATATCGAGGCGTCCAAGGCTTCCGATTCTGACTTGGAGTCTGACGACTCTTCTGATGACGACGATGACGACAAACCACCACCTGTGGAAGCACCAGCACCAAAGCAAGAAGCGGCACCACTACCCCGGCGCAGTTTGCGACCAAAGAGAGCACCTTTGCGGTATGAGGATGATTGGACCAGCCTTGGCTGGTCGTGCATGGCTCAGGGAGAGCCATCCACAGTGGTAGAGGCCATGAATGGCCCAGATGCGGCCAAGTGGAAGGAGGCAGTGGATAGCGAACTCGCATCCATTGCCGAGAACGGCACATGGGTGCTAGTGGATAGACCCGACAAGGCCCACGTGGTGGGATCCAAGTGGGTCCTCCGAGTGAAGGAGAAGCAAGACGGCAACATCGATAAGTTCAAGGCAAGGGTAGTGGCTAAGGGGTTCTCTCAACGCCCGGGCTCTGAGTACGATGAGACGTTCGCGTCCGTCGTGACCTTTGCCTCCATCCGCTCTCTCCTTGGCATTGCTGCCGCAAAGAACTTGGAGATACACTAGATGGACGTCAGGACAGCTTTCCTTTGTGGGAAGCTTGACAAGGAAGTGCTGATGGAGGTGCCCAAAGGAGTCGAAGCTCCCCAGGGCAAGGTGTGCAAGTTGGTGAAAGCGCTCTACGGGCTGAAACAGGCCCCAAGGATGTGGTACAAAGAGATGGACGGTTTCATGACCGACCTCTCCTTCGCGCATTGCCAGCATGACCTGAGCATGTACGTACGCAATGATGGGAGAGGGCTGATGTTGGTTGTGCTGTACGTGGATGATGTGATCATCTGCTCGTCTTCGGTCGAGTTGCTGGATGGGCTGAAGTCTGACCTCAGCAAAAGGTTCAAGATGAAGGACATGGGTCCTCTCGAGTACTACCTCGGGATTGCCATCCACCGCAACCGAGTAGCAGGCACCATCGAACTCAACCAAACCAAATACATTGGTGAGGTACTGAAGCGCTACCACATGGAAGACTGCAAACCTGTCAACACCCCAATGACGACCGTCACAAAGCTGAAGGCCTCCATGTCGCCAAACAATGAAGCAGAACAAAGGGAGATGCAAGACATCCCCTACCAGTCCGCCGTGGGTAGCATCATGCACGCCATGGTAGGGACTCGTCCGGACATCTGCTATGCTGTGGGACAAGTGAGCAGATTCGTGGCCAACCCTGGGCCACAACATTGGCAGGCAGTCAAGCGCATCTTGCGCTACCTGCAGAAGCCACGTCACATGGGCCTCGTCCTTGGAGGCCAAGAAGGAATGGACCCCCTTCGTCTGAAATGCTACACCGACGCTGACTGGGGAGGAAATCTCAACGACAGAAAATCCACCTATGGATACGTGTGCATCTTGAATGGCGCTGCCATCTCATGGGCCAGCAGGAAGCAGGATTGTATTTCCGTGTCCACGGCTGAGGCAGAGTATGTTGCTTTGTCTGAGGTGTGCAAGGAGACTCAATGGCTCCGCAGCCTGCTTGGCGAAATGACAGTGCCACAGAAGGACACCATGATCGTACACGTGGATAACATGAGCGCCATCTCGATGGCTGAAGACAAGATCATCTCCCGGCGAACGAAGCACATCGACATACGTTACCACTACTCACGTGACCTGGTCATGAAGAACGTGGTGGACTTGCAGCACTGCGGAACAAAGAGCATGTTTGCTGACTGCATGACCAAGCCGCTGGAGAGCGCATTCGTAGATTCGGCATGAGGAGTGCGGCAAAGGAAGGGTGAGCTCCAAGGCATTGATGGAGCCGAGCAAGGGACAGATGGACAGAAGTGCAAGGGAGAGATTTGTTGAAATAGTATGCACCTTGTCCACTGCCTAGCTGGCTAGCTACACATACAGACAAGGCATGCACTGCTCTATGGAGTATGTCCCCTTGGTCTGTTCTGAGATGGGCCACGAATGCACTCTCCATAATGGGTATGTCCCCTGTGGCTCATCATAGGAACCATACCCTTTTGGCTTGGTTGATTAGGCACCGGAGTCTCAAACCAGAGGTCGCGGGTTCAAACCCCGCGAAGGCCACAATTTTCTTTGTAGCAAAAACTGGGACAGGAAGCTTCTAGGAAGCTTACTAGAGCCTGCCTTGAGGATGACACTTGGCGGTCTAAGGACGCGCCAAGTAGGAATGTAGGTTGAGGTTGGCTCCAATGGAGCCACTACAAGCAGAAGCTTTAGCAAAGCTCTGCAAGTATAAAAGCCTGTACCTTGCATGCATCCATTTACAGTTCTTGCCTTTGAGACTCCTCACACAGTGTCCAACCAAAGGTAGACATTAAAGACCAACATGCGGACTTCGTGAGGTTGCAAACCAAACGAACCTAAAGTGTGGATCCCTCGTTCGAGGGTGATATGTTATCTTGGTTGCAATACCAAGAGCGGTTGGCGGCCTCCCATGTCGGGACCCGTTTTCTAGACCGTTGCTATCCGGCGCATTGACA
>SZWC01001790.1:148396-159089 GCA_023375785.1 Penium margaritaceum | reverse complement strand
GGGGGGGGATAGGAGGGATAAGTGGGGTTGCATCTGCAAATTGCTACCAACGTTGGTGTCCATGCATCTTCAATAGCAGACATCAATTCAGAGTTAAGTGTTGCCTTCACTACTTGTTTTGCTGTCCTCATTCTTTGCTACATGCTCTAGTGCCAGCCCATAGTCCACATACAACATGATGAATTATACATGAGTATTTTACCAAAGTGACAACATTGGATCAAACAAAATGAATGCTGAATGCCAGAAGACTGTCCACGTTAGTGTGTTAATGAGTGTAAACATTGTACCGTGTAAACGCCTTGCTCTTCACATGTTGCAACGGATGTGTCCATGGACTGAGGTGGTAATGGACCATCCGGAGGTGCCAATGTGCACATTGATGTGCGATACTTTGAGGTGGGGAGAGCAACACTACATGGCTTGCTTTGGAGGCCCTTCACAGGAGTGCAATGGCCAGGTGCAAAGCAAGAGCATCTCTGTAGCCGAACACATGATGTCCCCTCTCGTCCTAACACGGGATCCTGGGACTGCAAAAAAGAAGGTTTCTCAGGTTTATTCCAAGACCACAGCATGGCATGAAGATTTCATGGCGTGCTTCATTGGAGCTTCACCGAAGTGCAACGGCCGTGCACCAAAACAAGGCGAAGCCTCATCCGAGTAGCGCGCCTGTCCGCATGTCCACACGTGGCTTCGTGGGATACAATATGAAGTATTTCTTTCCTGTTCACTACCGAGCTGTGCCAAGGCGCCTGTCCATGCGCTTTGAGCGCGTCTCCCGCGCCCCTCGCTCTGGGTTTCCCCCGCAAGGAAGCAGGCCCTGCTGACCATGTCAGCAGGCCTGATCAGCCACCCGTCTGCTAGACTTGCCAGCAGATGGAACTCTGGTGGCGGCGGGCCACTAGAGGCTGGAAAGATGCACTGCTGGCACTGACAGAAGCAGCAAACGCCCTGCTGGCGTTGCCAGCAGTGGCAGTGGCTGCGCTGGCATCGCCAGAACCAGAAAAAGGCCTCCTCACGTTGCCAGCAGAGGCAATGGCTAGTTTAGCACGTGACAACCTGCTGGTTAAACCAGCAGGTGACAGCCGGCTGGTTTGACCAGGATGTGGAAACTTGCTGGTTTCACCAGCAGGTGGAGGCTTGCTGGACCAGCAACCTGAAGAAGCCTTGGTGGTAGCTGCCACCATGGAGCGGTTGATGCCCTGCTGGCATTGCTGCCAGCAGTGCCACGCCCTTTTGGTGCTGCCAGCAGTGGCAAGAGCCATGCTGGCACCAGCAACAGCAGCTGACGCACTCCTGGCCTTGCCAGCAGTGGTGACCACCCTGCTGGAGCTGCCAGCAGTGGCGCATGCCTTGCTGGTTCTTCCAGCAGCGGCAGGAGCCCTGCTGGCACTGCCAGCAGCAATGCACGCCTTGCAAATGCTGTCAGCATGGGCAGGAGCCCTGCTGGCACCACCAGCAGCGGCATGAGCTCCGCTAGCATTGCCATCAGCAGGAGCACATGCCCTGTTAATTTTTCCACCAGGGGTAGAGGCTGCGCTAGTGCTACTAATAGCAGCACACTCTCTACATGCATCACCATTATTGAAACATGCAACAAACAACAAAAGCCTGCGCCTGCACATCCGAGTACCTCCCCCTTCCCCTGCCCTAGCCACTGGCTAGCGGAGGCCTTGTAGGTTCAAGGGCAACAAAGAATGCTTTGGATGGCTTGTCAATCAGCAACTTCAACCATGTTGATCTCCCCAGCATGGGCATTGTCCGCACTAGCAAGCCCTGAAGCGATGGTTAGCAGTGCAGCCTCTTCCGATAGACATGCGAGCCATGCTGGTTTGCCTGGCAATGGTGTGAGCCGCACTGGATTGTCAAAGCAGTAGGTTGAGATGTAAAAGCTTGTACAACATGGTGGTTTGCCTAGCAGTGGCGTGCGCCATGGAAGTTTAAAGCACAATAGCAAGGGTGATGTCAGCACAGCCAACATCTGTAGAACCTTGCTTTCAACGCGTTGAGTCTCATCACCGAATGATGCCACCGTGCTACTTGCAACCATTTATTCGTGATGTGCCGGGGGGCAAGAACTATGCACCACGGATTTGATTCAAATATCAAGTGCAACATAAGCACCATTTGGCCGAATTCCAGTGTCTAATTTACCCCCACCCCCTCTCTCCTCACAATCTTTAGTCGATGATCATAGATTCAAAGTGGAGACAAAATCAGCAGTTTTCAGATTAGCAATTGTCAGAGGAACCTATGGTACCTCAATGCTGACATGCATTGCTCAAAGCCATGGATGGCACGAGAAAGTGGGCAAGTGAGGACAATGAATTTTACTAGGAAAACCTTAGTCAATGAAAAGTCACAACATATGTGGGCGTATCAGCTGATTCAGCCAGAAGGTCAAATGGTCAGGCATCCTATGCATGAAAAGGTAATGGCCCACAGATCACGATCCATCTAGGTAGTTAACCTGAGGCAGCATGTCTCACACACTGCATGCCACACCACGACTTCCAGAGGCTTAATCCTTTGGACAACGGGGGTACAATATCATTGGGTACAATTTCACGGGCAAAACATGCATCTTAGACACATCTCCAAAAGTGGAGATCTTAAAGTTGTACTCATGAAAGTGATGATTCCTTACAATCCCATCCACCCACCCATGGTGTCTTGCACATGCATCCTAATGGTTGACTCAATTACCATGTATCTTTGGCTTCTATCAAAGCGCATGCTTCGGTTAGATGAAGCATATGTGCCAAGATACAGTCTCACAGTTAGATGAAGCATATGTGCCAAGATACAGTCTCACAAACCACACAGTACAATATTGAATCAATCTCAACACACATTGTCTAAGTCGAATCACACCATAGATATAACTACTTGTGCCAAAGCATGTGCTTCCACATGATGAAGAAAAATACTCAACACATGTTTATGGGCCAGAATGCATGTTGTTCGTGGCTGAAGATTCAAGCGTACAAACAATGGCCCATGAGGCTCTAACCTCATGATACATAACACATGCAATTGGTGGTCTTTACCGCTGAAGGAAGGTCATGGCATGGCACTGTTCTGGTCATGTATATTGTACACCTCTTTGTCTATTGGCCTACATGTACAAAGTACTCAACATACTCGGGACATGTCATTGGTCAGCCATACCGGTGGTGATACTCCTGGCCATGTAACTTTCAGAATTGAAAGAGAATCAACTCACTTGTCCGACGGACTGGATAGTTCCAAAGTAATTGTGTTTAAGTACAATTGTGCAAATACATGTGGCATTCTCTCTGTCAACTCTTACAAAAGTTAGAACGTCAGACTTTTTGGGTCTTACCCACTTCGTCATTTATGACTATGCACTTTGCACCTATACAATATGCAATATACATGCTTTTGGTCTAAGGAGATGGGTTGTGTGTCTAAACATATCTCACTAGCCGAGATTATCTCCACATGGTGGAAATTTTTTGACCACACAGCATCCGATTGTATCCACTTGACCTTTGGGTGTGGGGACTGCGGGCACCAGGTGCATTCGATCTGGGTCTCCGTGCTACCAAATGACAGTCTCATCCATCATCTTACCATGGTAAACACGTGTGCTAGGAGACCCGTGGTGTGACTACCTCATGTATCAAAAAATCTTGGCAATTTCCTCTACAATGCAAGACCATGCGGTCTGAGATTTTCAGTTGGTTGGTAAGCATTGTCACATGAAATGTTTACACATGTAACATGGCGCCCAAAAGCTACCATGTCACCTTTTGAGCCAAGGACTCCACAAGGGTTGATTTTTCAGCCAACCCAACTGAACCTGCTGTGATAGCCACATGTGAAGCTGACCACATGCAAGTTTTTCCCTGGCTTTCCTTGGTTGAAACCCTCGTGGAAGATGGGATTGAGTTTGATTGACCACGCCGCCGGGAGTACCGTCCTGGTGCAAACTAGACAAATTGAAATTTCCTTCACGAAGATAGCATAATGTTGTAGCCTTAGAAGTGTTTTCTTGGTCACTTGTTGCCGGGACACTCCTCAGCACAAGGAGGAGGAGGTGTTGCTGCAATTTCAATGTTGAACACCGAAAGAGTCCCACAAGAGAATTGTTTCCCATCTCATGACTTGATACCTAGCATAAAAATTCCATGCACTATGTCAATACATGATGAGGATGTCTCACCAAGTCAATGCACAAAGCTTTGCCAAACCTTCAAGCACCAAAGCCACATGTGTAAGGATCCTCTTATGGGTCTCTACAGTGGAAAGCCATGCCTCGGCATGAAGCTGGCACATGAACAAGAATCCTTACACCACTAGTAACGATGAACATGCATTATTGATACATGTATTAAGAAATACCACTTGTTGACATTGCATGTCTCATTCCTCCTCTGGAAACAAGCGTCATTGTTATGTTTCAATTTTATCCTTTACCTATGTTAGTTTTATGAGTGAACCTCTGTCCTTCGTAAACCGAGGAAAGTCTGTAGCTAAAGGGGGAGGAATGTAATAGGTCGACCTTGTCGTGACACAAAATAGGCCACGACCCCTTGAGTAGAATCGGTCCGAACACTCCAATTGGGTACATTTTTGCCCAAACAGGTAATCTAAGGTAAGTCGGGAATTATCCCTAGTACAAATATTTGCCAAGTCAAGATTCCCCGTTTTGCTGATTGGTTAGTAGTTAGCTATAGCGAAAGAGGATGGGCTGTCCAGGCCCATCCAATCAGATACACAAAGCGGGAAATATTTTTACTATCCTGCCCGATGACGATGTTTGATCGATGGGTTGTGCTCCAGCGTAGACCTCGCGAGATTTTACTCGCGGGTTGATCCACCAAGGCCAACCATTCCTTCCGAGGGCTACTTTTGTCTCGTCTACCCCCCTTCGAATGACGGTTTTAAACAAACGTTGTAGACTTCAATTTGGTTACATGCCAGCATCAATTTCTCAATTTACCAAAGACTTCTGCCCGTTCTTCGCAAGGTATGCTGTTGTGTCAAATTTGCACGTGTTGTACTCAGTTGATAACGATGCAGGAAAGATGTATTTTGCTACGAAAGCCAATTTTGGAAAAAATGTTGCTACCAAGAGGTAAAAACTACATGTGAAGATGCATGCAGTGTAGTCAAGTCATGCAATGTCCATCTCCTTTGCAGTGCTTCCAGCTACACTTTGCCTACAATGAATCACTACCAAGGTGCCACCGAAGAAGTTTGCACGTCGCATCATGCAAGCTCCACATCATGGTCCTCCAGCTCGCACACCTCCTCCATGCCATCCAGTGGTAGGAATTTTGAGCCTGTTGTGCTCACTCTCGACTCGATCAAGGAGCCTGGCATGTGTGTGCATGAACACTCGGCATATGTTGACTATTAGGACAGCGAGCCAAATCTTACCCACTTTTCCATACATTCCACCATCTGCAAGTTTGGTTCCAGTCAAACTACACTGATGAATCTCATTTCACTGTCAACTGTTTAGTGACCACCCGGTCCTGTCCTTTGTGAACAACATGAAACTACAACTTGGGTGTGGGGTCCTTTGGCACTACGTACACTAACAAGGGAAATTTGCCAGCTCTTGACAGGCGTCAACCAATGGCTACATAGAACGACAAAGGACCCGTCATGTTGCCGGACCAGCATGCTTCACAGAAGCCTCTTAAAACAAGACTTCGTATCGGTACGCTTGTCACCAACAACACTCCACCAAAATACCTCGACGCAAGCAACATCGATGACAACAGTAGTGACATCATTTGCGACAAGAAATCGTCTTAAACATCCACGAATCAAGACAGCGAAAATTTGCCTGAAACAAAGTGCCTAGTCTTGTAAGTGGATTCTAGCACAATTACTATCAATACCGGTACATCAACAATTGTTTCAATTCTTCCTGTAATGTAATGCAAGTATGCTGACTTGTTTGGTTTAAGGAATTTTCAAACCACTTACTAAGTGTACAAGACACAACATGCCACTGTGCAGCATCCCCGCCGCACGTTCTACAGGCATGATGGAAACCGTGTTTTCAATGAGCTTGCGACGACCACTGTGGTGGGTTGGTTTGCTGAGGGTTCTAAAGCTATTGGCATTGATAGTAGCAACACCATCCGTGCCTATCAGGAAAAAAAAAGGACATGATGGATGCAAGGGGAAGAGGTCCTGGCTTACTCTGTGGCCGGAATTCTTGGCGGAGATAAAAGAAACACTTGACGATGAATGTACAACTCGCGTTTTACCTAACAATAGGAAGTGCGGTAGGAAGTGCGTGGAATCATTGTACACCATGCACCCAAAAATCTTGAGCCCATGGTACGTTCTTTCATCACCTGCGAACTCAGATCGTCATGGGGTGTAGGAACCACGATCATGCAGGTGGTTCCTGCTCAATTGGAGGAAATGGTCCTTGTTTTCCATTGACGTGTAGCGTGTATGGTAAAAATCCATAGGAATAGATATTTCATCGTCATCAATGCTGATCACGTGTCCGTGTAGCTGATGTGAACCTTTGGAACATGTACGCACCTCGTGTTAGTGAAGATGTAGGCTTTCTAAATCCCGAGGATAAACACTGAATCATTGGTCTCATGAAAATATCCATGAAATCCGAGCCCCCCCATGCAACTGATCTTTGGGGAGGAAACGGTTCAATAATCTACCATGTATAATAGGACAAATCCTGTGTCCAGGGATGAGCAGCAGAGAATATGGGTCAATCTCAGGTTCATACTGTGAGAAATATGTGGAAAAAGGAAAGCACAAAGGCTCCGGCTCGTCCATGCCCTGCATGAGCTGAGGTGCAAACACGGACCAGAAAGTTCGGGAGCCCGCGCGCAGCAACGGTTAGGTTCGCCAAACTTATCCACGTGGCGACACAAGAGCACCTCTTTTCTGCGACATCCATCGCATAATGCGTGCGAGTTTCCCAGAGCACACGTCGCGCAAGAAGCGGTTTCTTTCCCGCCTGTTTTTTTGCGAGGCGGCTAACTGGTTGGCCCGTTGGCAAGCCGAGGGCAGGAGAGGGCGAGAGCGAACCGAGGGCGAGAGAGATCCGTTGGCTGTGGGGCAACTCACCTCCGGCGATGGCAGGCCAAGGTGTTGCCATGACCTGCCTGTGCTGCCAAGTATTCAGTCGAGAACGTCACTGCCATTTGCCAGCCTCACCTCGTCTGCCAAGTTCCCGCGCTCCCCTCTGGAGCGAGGAGTCCTGGCAGCCTGGCAGCTAGGTAGAGCCATGCAAGGCCACGGGACGCCGAGAGGCGACGGCAGGCCACAGGACTGGAAGCTGAGGACGCTCGCTTGAATCTGAGTGGTGCCGGCGTCTTTGAATATCTCAACTTCGCCATAGCATTGGAGCCGGCTTCCGCGTGCGAAATTCGATCCAGGCTCTGTCAGCCGTGGTCTACACGCCGGAGCTCGGGTCTTGGGGGACTGGACTCGTCTCGATCTGTCGACTTGAGGCGAGAGCACGGAGAGGCGGGAATGGCAGGTGCCAATCCCAACGGAGGAGGAGGTGGATGGGGCCTCTACGGCGAGTACACGCGCATGGGGCGGCGGGAGCTACAGGAGCTGTGCAAGAAGCATGGAATCCGCGCCAACCTCCCCAACGCCGCCATGGCCAAGGCGCTGTATCAGCTCAGTCAGGTGCGTGCAAGCACTCTCGTCTCCACCCTCCCTCCGCATTTCGGTCATCCTCTACGTGTTGGCCTTTGTGCGCTGGACTTTCAGACAGGACGCTTTGCTACCCGGCTGGACGTGAGCCTAAGCACACGAGGACAGTTGGCTGTCCTGCCACCAGCTCAACGTCCCCTCTCTCTGGGCCGCACTGGCCGCCGACGCTTGGCACACAGCGGGCTCCATGTCGAAGTCGTGGAGCCCGGTTTGTGTGGCCACCACTGACCAGTGGTTTGCCACAGCTGACCCTGATGCACTGGGTCGGTCCATCCGGTTCAGGTGCTCAGGCCAAGGTCTGTTTGACCCGTTTCGACCAACAGGCCAAACAACCTTGCTCATCTTGCCCTTCTGAGCCTGCTGTAAGAAGAGCCTGTCGAAGCAATGCACGAAAGCAAGAGAAACAATGGCCTGCCCAACCCCTCACCTTTCCGACGGACGAATAAGCATGCGGCGCATATCGCGCTGAAAGCTCACACACTCGCTTCGTTCTTCCTTTCACCTGCAGGGTATGAGCACGCCCAAGGAACTCCTCAAGTCGGCCGACAAGAGGCAGGGGCGCCAAGGCACGCCCACCAGCACCGCCACCGGCAGGCGCGCCAACGCCGGCGCCACGCGCCGGCCGCTCCTCCCCGACCTTCTGGAGGAGGACCCTGACCAGGATAAGGCTACGCCTTCCCCTCCACCCGCGGCCGCCGCTGCGCCCGAAGGTGCATCCTCCTCGCCCCTAGAAGCAGCTGCTGCTGCTGCTGCTGCTGCTGCTGCGTTTGCGCCTGCTGCTGCCCCCGTCGGCGCTTCTGGAACCCCAGACGACACGGCTGCGGTGCATAGTGGCGCCTGCAACTCTGATTCCGACCCTCCCTCGAGTGAACCCACGGCTGCCGACGCTACCACTGCTGATGCTGCTGGTGCTGCCGCCGCTCCTGCTGCCCCTGCTGCTGAAGCAGCAACTGCCCCTGCTGGGCGCGAAGTTGTCGCTGAAGCTGGCGGCAATGATGCTGCTATTGCTGTCGCGACGGTGGAGGCCTCCCACGGGACTCCTGGGGGCTTTGCGGGGGCTGAAGACGCAGCAGCAGCCGCTGCTGCTGATGCTTTTGCAGCTTCTGCTGCTGTTGCGGAGGTGGCTTGTCCGGAGATGAACCATGGTGCTGCAATGGATGTTGATTGGAATGGAGATGTTGAGGGAGGGGAGAGGGCAGATGCTCAGCTGTGCGAACTGGGTCTTGACAGTGAGACGGCGGCCCCTAACGGAGCGGACAAGGCTGACGCTATGAGACTGGATGTTGGGAGGCCGGACGTGGGGGAGGCCGCAAGTGAGGACGCAGGGGCCACAGTTCAGGAGGGGGAGGGATTCGTGCAGCTGGAGGAACAGGTGAAGGTGGTGGTGCTTGCGGTCCGGGCACCGCTGCAGGAGCAACAGGGTGACGCCGTGGAGGTGGAGGTCGCAGCTGGCGAGGCTGCAACAGCAGGTGTGGATCTGGCGGAGGGGACGGCCGCCCCTGTGCTCGAGTCGGAGGTACATACGGCGGGTGCCGAAGCCGCTGCCAAGGGTGAGAATGTAGAGGGAGGCGGATGTGTTGCTACGGGGCTGGGCGAATTTGATGAGATTGCTGATACCAGAGGTGGGCACTCCCCAGCTACTCAGTGTGATGAAGTCGAAGTTGATGCGGAACGGGCCCAGGTGCTTGCAGCCACTGGTGGGCCCGCCTTGAGTTTGCCGTCGGGAGCAGTGGTGACAGGAGCTGATGCAGGCCTGGGGGAAGAAGCAGTGGGCGCTGCTGGCGCCGTCACTCTTGAGGCGCTTGCGGCGGCCAATATGGTTTGTGAGCAGCTTGTGCCCCGAGGGAGAGAGATGGAGAAGAGTGAGGGGGAGGTGGACGAGGTGGAGGAGGCGATAGCGGAGGAGGTGCTGCAGCATGAGGGTCTGAGGGAGGAGGGGATGGTGCAGCAGGAGGAGGAGGAGGTGGTAGGTGGTGGGGAGGATGTGCAAGAGGGCGATGGGGATCTGCCTGGAAGTGACCTGGCGAATGGACCGGTCCCTTCACCAAAGCAGAAGATGGCGGCCGAAGATGCCGGGAAGCTTGCTGATGAAAAGATGCATGAGGAAGTGGCGGAAGCGGAAGAGCGGCAAGTGGAGAGCTCTGCTGGGTCAGCTTTGCTGCGGTGGAAGCAGAAGAAGCAGAAGGCAGCCACAAGTGCGTCGGCTGCTGCGCTGCGGTACAGGATGTCGCGCGAGAGAGTGATGCGGGAGTGGCTGTGGAAGCCATGCAAGAGCCCTGCCACGCCTGGGCTGGACTTGCGGGATGAGGAGATGGAGGAGGATGAGGTAAACGAGGAGGCGGAGGAGGATGGGGCAGATGAGGAGGGAGAGGAGAAGGAGAAGGCTGGGCAGCAGCAGCCAGATGGCTCAGAGCTTCATACACCTGTTGAAGAGCAGCAGGTGAAGCAGAGCTGCCTGCAACAGCAGCAGGAGAAGCAGCAGCAGCTGTGGACCGAAGCGGGTGACATTCAGCTGAAGCGGGTGCTAGCTCCCTTGCTCAGTGGAGCAGAGAACGCCGTCAGCCGTAGCCCGGGGATGAGCGGCAACGGTAAAAAGGGTTCCAGCACCATTGGAGCCCGCCCACTCTCGCCTCTCTCCCCGAACATAACGCGCAAGCCCTCTGTTGCCGTGGTGGCATCAGCAGCTGCTCACACAGCAACGGCAGCGGATGCCGCACGTTCCAGTGTGGTGGTGTCGGTCTCGCCGAAGAAGGGCCCAGTGAGCTCGGCGCTGCGCAAGGAAGAGGAGCGGCGGCGCAAGAAGCAGCAGCGGCCGCGCAAGTATTCCAAGTCGCTGGCCATCGCTGCGCCGGCCAGGGAGAAGCTGAAGGCCAAGACGCAGAAGCAGGTGGTCGAGGGCAGGAGGGAGCGCGATGCGAAGCTCAAGCAGCTGCGCACCGGCGGCAGCAGCCTCCTTTGGGGGCTTGTCCAGCGGACATGATGGGGGATGAAGTTGGTGGGGGGGGGG
>SZWC01001790.1:137229-148329 GCA_023375785.1 Penium margaritaceum | reverse complement strand
GGGGGGGGGGGGGGGGGGGGGGGGGGGGGGGGGAAGTGGCAGGGTTGACCTGACGATTGGTTGTGACGCAGTCTCTCTCATAGAAGGCAGGGGCACAATCTCTTGTTCCCACGGCAATTCGTGCCTGGTAGGAGGACGATCCCATGCACCAGAGGCTGGAGCACGTCCCCAAGGCATGAGCAAACGGACGAATGAAGGAACGATGGATGGGCTCGAGCTCAGCTCAGCACATCGCTGAAGAGCTGCAGGAGGCAGGCCAGACTGCTGACTGAGTAGGGGGCAGTAAGGACGAAGTCTCTGATGCCGTAGCTACAGGGAGGGTGGTGTAAAGGGAGGGGTGGGGTGGGGTGGGGGATTCAGCAATCGCTGACTTCTGGTGCGTCATTGTGGTGGAAGTGAAACTGGGAGAGGGGGGATGGTAGGCACTGGCAGACAACAGCCTTTAGGTTGTAGGGCTCTTTCCTGGGTCACTGCTCATTTTGGTTAAAAAAACCCAGGATGCATCTCTTGCTTTATATACCAGAAAGTCCTCTTTCCAAACCAACAAGAAGCTTTTTCCTCGTTGAACCAAGGTCGTCACAGTGGTCATTCTAGCTCCTGCTTCTGCTGTGTGCAATGGACTCCCCACTGTGATACAACACTTGGTTCACAGACGTCATAGAGCTACTATTTGTGCAGTTCCAGAAATGTTCGGAAGGGCCATTTACTTCACCGCCATGGTTGACACCGAGAAGAAGCTTTGGGAAATCATAGGAGAGCAGACTGCGTCTAACACTCTCATTCGTCGCTATGAGAGGCATCGAATCAGGTGTCTCAAGCAATGGCATAAACATTAGCTGCCATTTTGGAAAGTGACGAATTCCAACACATACAAGTGTGCACGGAAGCTCTTCCATCCTTTCAAGTAGGTAGGATGTCTAATCTCATTTCTGAGCTTCACGCACGACCCAATTCAAGGCCTCTCCTTCCTCCTGAAAAACCCTCTCAGCGATGATTTACATGAGAGGGTAGGCTATGAGAGATACAACGTGATAGACAGCTCTAGAGATGGTCAAGAGATGGGTCAGAGGTAGGTAACTGAATGAGAGAGTGGGAACATTCCGCTCAACCGCTCTCAGAAAAGCATGAGCACATGCACGCAACACATGCAGCAACAAAATACCTACCTGCCCCCATACAACAACTAGCTATGTTTGGGCAACTGTGCAAGCTGCTCAGAATTGTCAGAATGGCAATATGAAAGGAGCAACAGATGCACAGAGAGGAACCTTTCACTTCTGAGATAAGAAGCACCAAATGCAATGTCATTCAGAAAATCGCTTCAGGAGCAGGCCACCAAGAGTATGTTGTGGACACGTGAGGGCGTGAACTTGGAGCTATGACTGTCAAAGTAGCTGCCGACCAAAATAGAGCGCCTGCAAGTGAGTGGAGTCAAGTCAAGCGGTCAGCATGATAGACACACAACAACACCTTCCCATGGCACGTAGACGCCAGACGCCATGAGTACGGAAGGGCATGCACGAGGTGAGACGTACCCACAATAGCATGAGAGAGGGCCCACAGAGAATTGGAAAAGAAAAGAAGTAGTTAAACATCACCCATAATCAGCACGAAGCGACTCAAGACCAATAGCATCAAGTACCTGTTGGTGTGTGTGGCTTCCAACCGTCACGAGCAGCGGCCAGGAGAGCAGCGGTTCAGGAGAGCGGCGACATGGTCCTCGATGCGGATCCCGGAGGCACCGGCGCGTCGGTAGGTGGTGGACCACTCACTCGGAGCTAACCGACGACTGCCCCAGCGTCGTGGATGCTGTCTCGGACCTCCTGTAGTTTTTCTGGAGCCAATCATTGATGCGAGCGCAGCTGGCGCTGGAGCACCGACGAGTGGTGGCTCCATCCACCAGCAGCTACAAGACAGCTACCACGACGCCCTAGGTGGTTGCCGGGGTGCTTTGCAGTTTTTCTACAGATGCTAGAGTTTTTCCGGTGGACTAGCTCTTGAGCCCGATTTGCATTGTTTGTCCACCGATCGGTGTCGGACTTATACGTGTGACCAGTCGTAGCGTCCGGCTCAAGATTTTGCGTCATTAGGTTCAAACGGCGTAGCGTTCTGATATCTCTGCACAGAGTTACGGCCAAAACGGTGTTTTTGGGCCGATTTTTAGGACAGACGTTGCACTGCCGCGTGCGACACCTGTCGTGCGCCGTGGCAGGTATTTATTCTGTGGACTTGTTATCTGTTATCTCTCTGCAGGTGTTACATTTATGGAAGCATGTTTGACACTCTGCTTGTGTCGCCTAGCCAAACTCTTGCCGTTTCGCGTCGGACCTGTGTTGGCGCCGCGAGCTGACTGAGCGCTGACGCCCAATCAGTAGCAAGCGTGCTAGGAAGCTTCCTAGAATTTTCTCTTGGTATCAGAGCAGTGAGACAATTCTCGTTGAGCTGCGTAGTAGAGACACAACAGAGCGGCAGCAGTGAACGTCACCGCTGCAGCCGATCCACTAGGACCTGTCGACGTCACCCGACTGCTGGCGACATCACCCACCTTGAGCACGTGAGAGTGCATCAGTAGGTGACAACTGCAGCAGGCGGAAGCCGCTAGTAGCTGCCGGCATTGGTGCTACCAGAAGGGGGCAGAAGGCTGTAGCCGTAGCAAGCGGCGACAAGCAGCAGCAGTAGTGCGCGGCAGCAGCAATGCGCAACGGCAGCAGCGCGCAACAGGAGTAGTGCGCAGCAGCGCTCTGCAGCAGTAGCACGCGGCGGCGGGCAGTAGTAGTAAGCAACAGCATTGAGCTGCAGCAGCAGAAGTAGTAGCAATAGCGCAGCAGAGTAGGAGCTCAGCAGCAACAGCGCACGGAGGCAGCATTACGCAGCATCCGTACTGCATAGCAGCAGCAGCAGCACGCAGCTGCGCAAGTAGCTGCGTGGCCGCTGCTACAGGTGCCCGCGCAGCAGTAGCAGCGAGGAGCAGCCACATGAGCAGCGGTAGTGGCGAGCAGTTGCAACATCAGCGGCGGCGGCAAGCAGCTACAACAGCAGCGATAGCATGCTGCACGCGGTAGTGAGGAACATCAGCAGCAAAAGCGGAAAGCAGCTGCAGCAGCAAGAGCGGCGTGCAGCAGGCGCAGCTGCAGCAGCAGTAGCAGCGGCGACGCTAGCGGGCAGCTGCAGCGCTCGACCGCAGTTGCTCACGGAGGCTGCAACAATAGCAACAATCCGCATAGTAGTGGTAGCCGCAACAGCAGCAGCCACTACTGTTGCTTACTCGCCCTGCTCGTAACGCGAAGCTGCGATGCAGCTTCGCGTTACGAGCAAGCAGTGTGAAGCTACTTGCTCACAGCGAGTGAGCTTGCCGAGCGAGCTTTCTCGACAGGCTCACCGAGGGAGCTCGCTCGACGGGCTCGCTTGAGGCAAGGTTCGAGCCTGCAGACCAAAAAAGGGGGGGGGGAGGGGGAGAGTACAGGGGGAGGTTCTCAAGGGGGCACCCGGGAACAACCCAAAAGGGGNCCCTGCTCGTAACGCGAAGCTGCGATGCAGCTTCGCGTTACGAGCAAGCAGTGTGAAGCTACTTGCTCACAGCGAGTGAGCTTGCCGAGCGAGCTTTCTCGACAGGCTCACCGAGGGAGCTCGCTCGACGGGCTCGCTTGAGGCAAGGTTCGAGCCTGCAGACCAAAAAAGGGGGGGGGGAGGGGGAGAGTACAGGGGGAGGTTCTCAAGGGGGCACCCGGGAACAACCCAAAAGGGGAACCCGAGGAGGTGACGCCTGAAGAAAAAAAAAACTAAAAAAAGGGGGAGAAGGAGGACAAGGGGGTCCTCGGGTGGGGCATTTGAGTAAAACCCTAAGAAAGGGCACCCCACTCGAGTCGAGCGTTTGGTGAAACAAAAAAAGGAGTTTTTGTGTTTTTTTGTTTATTTTTCTTTTTAGTGTGGCTCGAGGCCAGTACCGTCGGCTTACAACAGGAACCGCTATAGCAGCAGCTGCGTTGAGAGTCGCAGTAGCAGTAGCAGTAGCGAAGGTGGCTTGAGGCCATAGCTGTATGTTGACAACGGCCCTCAGTGTCGCATCAGCGGCACTGAAGGCGTCTTGTGGTCGCAAGTTCCGATAGTTGCGCCATCGCCACGGGGTGCAACATTGTAGCAACACACTACGGCTAAGGTTGTCGCCGTGACTGATGACATCTTAACCCATCTGAGAGACGTTGCATTCGTATCCCTCCACGTGGTTCTTTGCACCACCTGGGTCAAGTGTGAGAGATTATCACCTATGCTCAGCTCTCGACATGAGCTGCGTAGTGTGGCAGTGGGCGTTGCAATTGCCGTGGTCTGCGACTGAGCCTCAGCCGTGGCAGCCGTCACAGGCACAGTGGTCGATGCAGCCGTGGCACGAGTCCCACTTGTTCTCAGGGTTTTTGTGTTATTTCTTTTGAGATAGGCAGCATGGCTGGCGCCAGTGCCGACAACGCCCTCCTGGGTGGCATCCCCCTTGGGTACCATCCTCCCCACCTCCTCCTTCAGTGGATACGTCACCGAGTGATGTCACAATGCTTCTGCATGGTGATATGGCTGTCCTACACATGGAGGTCCGGAACCTCAAGCGCATGGTCCAGCAGCTCCCTCACCACGTGACTTCCGAGCGAGCTGCCATCCTGCCACAGTTGTCACCTCCCACTTCATCCTCATCTTCCTCCCGATCCTGGATCCCTTCCTCCTACGATGCTAGCATACCGGATCTTATGTCTACATCTGTTGCCCTCCACTCCATCTTGGAGGCTGTCATCATCATGCCGACGGATGGACCCTTAGCCCCTTGCCGTACCACGTGTTCTTGCAGTGGTCGTGCGCGGCGACGAGCTGCTTGTCTGGCACGGCACGCACAGGCAGCACCATCAGACGCGGCTGTTGGAGGAGTCTTAGGTGACGAGACCCCTTCGTCTCCTGTCCACGGGTTGGTCTGCCGAGTGTCCATAGCTCCTGTCGAGGTGTAAGACGTGGGGGGGATGGTTTGTCCGCTGACGACCGCGGCAGAGCTCGGCATTGGTGAGGTGACTGCTCTATAGCGCAGGATGATTGAGGCGGATGACGCTACATAGCAGACTCAGCTAGCGGAGAGTTCGGCGGGGGGAGATGTTCGCCCTGATGGGGACTCTTTGTCAGAGGAGGATTGGTCCGATGCTGAGTCAGAGTCGGGGACAAAGATGGTGTTCGTTGATACCTTGGCGGATGACATGATGACGGCCGATGCAGGAGCTGCACGTGACAGTGTGCGCGCTCGCACGTTAGCTCGTGTGGAGACAGCTGCCATGGTGCCAGGAGCAGCAGCAGGAGGAGGTGATAGAGACGCTGATGCTCGGCCCCCAGTAGACGCTCAGGTGGTTCAGACAGATAGTGCTAGGCAGCAGGAGCAGGTGATGGACCAATTGGACGAGGCAGACTTCCTCTATGAGGATCGGTCGTCCGTCGTAGAGTGGTCGGACGCAGGATCAGAGGTAGACGTAGAGGCCCAGTGCGCTGTCGTTCTTACAGTATCCGCGGCATGAGCACGAGATGGCCCCTCGGTGAGAGCAGACGTCCGCGTGTGCGACATGGAAGATGCAGAGCGAGCTGTGGACCTCTGACTCCTCGCTACCCTGACCGGTGTCTCTGACACCACAGCGGTTCCAGCCGAGGACACAGCTACTCTTGTCTGAGCTACAGTTCTTGTACCCAAGCGCCTTCGCTTCACGGTCAACGAGTAAGAGGTAGTGGAGGCTCGAGCAGAGGTGCACGTGCAGAGTCTCATGGTCGAGCTCCGGGAGGCCAGTAGCCGTTATTACACCATGGATGTTCTAGCACGACGGGCTGTCAAGGAGTGTGTGGAGAATGTACAAAAGCGTCTCAAGGCAGTTGAGTGGTCTTTACAGGATGCACGTCTGGGACGGGCGGACCTCTAGCAAGAGGTGGATGATGGGCTCTGCACCAGGGGTCATGAGGAGCACCACGACACTAACCGCACCTTCGATGACCACGACGTCACCGTGAATGCAGTTGTACCTACACATGCCGCCCTTTGGCGAGCAGCTGACGGCCGAGCAACAGGTGTATCACAAGCAGCAGGTACCCTCGCAGCATCCGTTCCTACAGCCCCAGACGACTTACGTGGCCACTCATTGTCTTGCGCTCTCGCCTTACCAGCACTTCGTGGCCCGGTGGCACTTGAGTCGACAACTGACGCAGAGGACGTCGACTTGTGCGATGAGCAGGCGCATCTCCACTCCTTCCTATGGGGTGAGACCGCGAGGTTGTAGGAGGCTCTCGTTCGTGCCGACTCGCACACGATCAAGGTTCACCGTCAGGTTCGTTCTACGACTGACCGCCTACATGCTGCAGATGGAGCCTGCCGGCTGCCGCGTCAGAGCTCGTCGAGCTCCACTCGTACCTCGATGCTACGGAGGCTGCGAGGCGATATGCAGCTCAGCAGTTGGAGGCAATACAGGAGGTGATTGTCTTGGAGGGGCCCTCAGAGCTGCATTAATTACATCAACAGATGACGACAACAATGACGATGATAGCGATGACGACGCCAGCGACGATGGCGCTCCGAGGTGAGGCTCTGTGTGAGTACATCTCACCAGCATCGTCATCACCCTTGTTATTGCAATGTAGGGGTATGTGGCCATGGGGGAGCCGTGCTCCCTCTTCACGGATTGTGTTGGGAGTAGCCATCAGCTTTGCTCGTGCTGTCAGCCTCTGCAGTCCAGGGGGGGTATTGGTGTGTGGACTTTGGGGGTACGGCACGATGCTTGGGTCGAGGTTATGCTGGTCGAGACCCGCGCACTTGGTGAGTTTCTACCAGTGTGACGTGGAGGCCCATTGCCTACATGTGTTATGTATGATCCATGCATGATGTGGTCGAGACCCAGACACCCGGGGACATTTTCCGGGGTCACGAGGAGACCTTGCTTCTCTGTCTCTCTTGCATGATACTTGACACATAGGTGTGTGATTGACTTCTTGCATGGTCGAGACCCGGGCACTTGGTGGGATGCACCATTGTCACGAGGAGATCGTGTGCTGTGGTATGCTTGATTAGTGCTCGCTATGATTGGTTGCCTGAGCCATCCTTTCTTGCCTTCGCTCAGACATCGTTTTGCTGACAGTTGTGTCAGCCAGGGGGGGTGTTGGTGTGTGTGGCTTCCACCCGTCACGAGCGATGACGAGGAGAGCAGTGGTAGAGGAGGGCGCGGCGACATGGTCCCCGATGCAGACCTTGGAGGCACCGGTGCGTCGGCACGTGGTGGACCACCCACTCCGAGCTGACCGACGACTGCCCCAGCATCCTGGATGCTGTCTCGAACCTCCTCTAGTTTTTCTGGAGCCTATCCTTGATGCGGACGCAGCTGGCGCCGGAGCACCGACGAGTGGTGGCTCCATCCACCAGCAGTAGCCAGAGAGCTGCCATGACGCCCTGGGTGCTTGCCTGGGTGCTTTGCGATTTTTCTGCAGACGCTAGAGTTTTCTCGGTGGACTGGCTCTTGAGCCTAATATGCATGTTTTGCATTGTTTTTCCACCGATCAGTGCCGGACTTATGCGTGTGACCAGTCGTAGCATTCGGCTTGAGATTCTGCATCTTTAGGTTCGGACGGCGTATTGTTCTGATTTGTCTCCACAGAGTTACGGCCAAAACAATGTTTTTGGGCCGGTTTTTAGGACGGACCTTGCATTGTTGCGTGCGACACCTGTCGTGCACCGCGGCAGTTATCCATGCTGTGGACTTGTCATTTGTTATCTCTCTCTGCATGTGTTTTGTTTATGGAAGCACATTTGGCACTCTGCTTGTGTCGCCTAGCCAAACCCTTGCCGTTTTGCGTCGGACCTGTGTTGACGCCGCGAGCTGACTGAGTCCTGACGCTCTGTCAGTGGCAAGCGTCCTAGGAAGCTTCCTAGAAGCCATGAGTATGGAAGGGCATGCAAGAGGTGAGAAGCACCCACAGTAACATGAGAGAAAGGGCCCACAGAGAATTGGAAAAGAAGAGAGGTAGTTAAACATCACCCGTAATCAGGACGAAGCGACTCAAGACCGATAGCATGCAGTACCACCTTGAGATTCCCACTATAGAGCGCCTTTCTGAGAAAGCCAACATGTTCCTACTGCACGCGTTCCCCAATAGGCACACATCATCACATACAATACATGCACGCATAAACTGGCATCCACTACCTATGTGATGCATGCCGTCGTGCTCAACGATGCAATACGTGCTCTTGTTTACCCAGAAAGGTGTGATGCAATGGATGGGTTGATGGAGGTGTGGTTTGAGACGACACAACCAGCCGCACTCACACGCACCAGCACTCACGTTTTGGACTCAGCCTCAACGGAGCTATGCATGGCACAAGATCCGTTCCCACTTTCCCATGAGAGTGAAGTGCCACTGATGAGGGAGATGTATCCAAGACGGCTGAACGCGTAGCGATCTTGGGGCCAATCGCTATCACTGTACCTGTCAACTGAGATGGAGGGCTATGCACAAAAGCACAGGCCCAAGCGGGGAGTGGGCACGACATGCTGAACAATGAAAAATGTAGCCCTCAAGATCGAGACGACATGGGGAGAAACATGATAGGAAGATGACCGCAAACACATCATCTACGCAAGTGCTGGTGCTAAGAATTATCAGAGATCCGATGACCTCAAGGTATGTCACGTTATCGTTTGGCTCTCCCAGCCTGGCAGGGACAGTTGTGTTTAGTAGCCTCTGCCCTGCTGGCGTCATTGTCATGCAAGCATGAAGAAAAACCTCCAATACGTCTATACACCATTCTCTCGGGCTGGAAAACCTTGCCTGATGCGCGTGCAACACTCTTTGGGGTGTTGTGGCTGTACATCTCAGCCATTTCTGACATCATGAGCTGAAATTGTTCCTCCAACTCTCTGGGTGCCGTAGGTGGCATCCATGATGGGTTGGGGATCTTAAATCTGGGAACATATTTATGGGTGTTGTTTATAAACAGCGACATGAGTCCCATTGATCTAAACAGGTTGTTCAGGTCAGGCATGAGATCTGTCAAAGAGCATGGCCTGGGTCTCACTACAAAGTTGAGTCCAAGCATAGAATATTGAGTTCTTCATAAAAGAGTTATTTTTGGCTGAGATTGTAGACGTCTCTCTTTGTGATTCGGTTCTCCAGCTGAGAGGGGTTGTTCTGGGAGTAATAAGAAGGGCAAGCTCATGCAGTGGAAGCTTAGCCCAAGTACGCCGCTTTCGCGGCCGTAGACGTTTTTTGAGTCATTGCGCTTGAATTTTGTGCTGTCCTTAATTCCATGCTTGGTCTTGTTGGTCTTCTGCTTGTTGCCACGTTGATTTTTGCCTGTACCATCACGGTTGTCGTTCTGCTTGAGGCTGTTGCTGCCAAGGAAGGGGCCTCGTGAGGCCCCTTCCACACTAACCAAGGCCCTTACCTTAGGAGGCTTTTTACTCAGTCTATCAGCCAACCAGGAAAATACACTATTGTCTGGCCTGCGGGGTTTTCTCGGTGAGCCTTGCCAGAGGACCGACAACCCCAAACCCGGGCGTCGTCTGTTTTTTCATGAAAACTGAACCATACCAATATATGCACGCTGCGAAAGCAGTCGTGCAGTCAGAATCAGCTACAAAAATCACACATGGGAGTTATGTATGCCTAAGCCTAGGCAGGCTCTACGTTGCCAAGAGCAGCGGTTTATGACTGTCGGTGACATGAGGGGCGGTAGCTGTTGCCGATGGAGCTGGCCGCGCATTGTTTCCAAGTGGGAGACTCCACGCAGTGAGACGGGAGCCATGTCTCTCAAAACAGTGCGACGTCCCCTCCATCGCCGAGCGCCCGCCGTCGTCAACGTCTGCCGAGTCAGTTGCCTGCACAAGCGTGTGCACCAGCCGAGAGGTCACAGTACAAATCAGTGAGACACTGCTCATGCAAATCACAACGGCTCTATTGATCGACTTTCTCTGCTGGTCTTGGTCTCGTCGAGGTGCAGAGGGAGACGGACTGGACTCAAGCGTGGACGTGTGAGACCACAGGATCGCATGACCACACATGGATGTGCGACACAAGACAATGACAACACGGACCTGGGTTGCAGTAACAACCTACAGAGCTGATACTTCATACGTTTTTGTCTAGGCAGGAACCAGGGACAGTAATTCGTGTGTTAATTGCTGCTTAGACCAGATATGTATTTCATTCTTCTTCAGCTTCGTCCTCACTTGATTTTTTACCACTTAAACCATTCTCGAGGCTCTGGATTCAGCTGCTCCTTGACTCTTAACGCACGTGGATGGAATGAAATTCCGGAAGAGGTGGAATCGAGAATGAAATGTGGGACAGACCCAGTGAATTCCTTGACGTTAGTGATTTTGATTTTGGAGTTATGAAATCTAGCATTTGCTGCTGCTGTTGCTTTCCGTTGTTCCTGCTAATACAGCCGATGTTGCCTGCTTCTGCTGTGTGCTGCTTTGATTCTTGCAGCTGCATGCCACTTCGACTACTCGAGGACAACAACTCTTGCAGCTGCATGCCACTGCTACTACACGAGGACAACGCGCTGCTGCGTGCTGCCGCAGGGAATGGTGTTTTGAGCTCATGTTGCAGACGGTGATGCAGCTTTCCGTGGGCCCACAGAGCAGAGAGGAGCAGCATGCAATGCTCCTTCTAACATCGCTGTAGCTGTGTGCTACTGTTTTCACTGTTGTTGCCGCGTGCTGCTGTTGCTGCCGTGAGTGCAGCGTGCTGTTGTGACTGCTGTTACTGTCTGCTGTTGCTGATGTCGCCACTGCTGACTGTTTCTGTTCCATTTGTTACTACAACAATGAGTGCACTAGAAGGTGCTATTGCAGCTGCTAATGTGGATGTGTTTGCACCGATAGGTGCCATTGCTGCTGCACCAACATATGCCGACTGTGCATAGGAATGTGTGTCAGAAGTTGAGGAGAAGAAGTACACACAAAAGCTCTTGCTACTGCTACCTCTATACAAGGTAGCTACAGCATATGATATTGATATCACCCATGAGATGGGATGAGGCAGCAACTTTCCTAGTAGTAATAGTAGTAGTAGTAGTAGTAGTAGTAGTAGTAGTAGTAG
>SZWC01001790.1:111999-126965 GCA_023375785.1 Penium margaritaceum | reverse complement strand
GATCGCCTTCGAAGGCGATCTGCCCCGCTTTCGCCTCCCCCACCCTCTCCCACTCCCAGTTGGCTTCGATGAGAGAAAAAGAAAGAAAAAAAAAAGCGGGGCAAACAGCATTCGATTTTACGCCCCAAAAAAAAGAAAAAATGGAGCCAACCGGCTTAGGAGTAGGGACTAAAAAAACAAGGGACGCGAATGGCCATTGGAGGGTCCTGTTCGTCCAGCGATTACGATCAAATTCTTTCTGGCGTCAATTTCATTCTGTCTGAAATACAGCAATTTTTTATGGGAGAGAAATCGGAAGCGAAAGCAGAGTAACCCGTAATATATTGCAAACTTAGGTGGATGACGTGGCATCGCTACATGGAGGGTGCTATTTTTGCATGCTACTTAGTGGGGTGTCATTTTTGCAAGGCGCCATTTTTGCGTGCTATCCTAGAAGGGGTCAATGTTTGCGTGCTCGCTTCGAGGGGGGGCCAATTTTGCGTGCTCGCTTTTGGGGGGCGCCATTTTTTGCGTGCTTGCTTTGGGGGGGTGCTATTTTTGCGTGCTACTTCCCAAAGGACATTATTATTGCATTTTTCGCGAGCTCAACTCGAGCTCCATGCGTGGTTCCGGAAACGGTATTTTTGTATCGGGCGGAGTCGAACAACGGTATTCACCTTGAATTCATGTTTTGTGCACCGAGTTGAATACGCTGTTTCAACCGCCAAAAGCAGTGTATTTAGCGGAACTTCCCGTTGGTCAAAACAGCTTTGTCAACAGACACGCGAGTTTGATCCCGGGATGCGCATAGGTGCGGCACAAATGAGCAGTTCGAGGCGGTCCGTCATTCAAAGCTTCAAAGTTCAAATTTCAAACAATTATGCGGGGATCAGAGAAAGCCACGATTCATTTATCGTGATCGAGCACTTCTCAAATTTGAAGGGTCGAAACAAGTCGCACATCGATACATCTGTATCAATGCTTCAAGGCCCAAACCCTCAATGCAAGTCTTTCTCATCACGAAATGTAGTGGAGGAATCCACGCTGGCAGGGTTTCATTACACCATACATGTCGAAAAAAGTGAAAGATACAAAATGACTCACCGAACCTCCAATCTGTCAGATAGACCCGTCCGAGCCTAGAAAACCAAGCGACAGATACAAAAAACCGTTATGGAACCACGCATACGTCCTCGCTGACCGCGAACAGGCCTGCGAACTTTTGGTGGGGCAACTTTAAGTTACTAGGGGTTGCTATAGCCTTTGAGCTGTAGTAACTCGGCAACAACTCTCGAGTTGTTCCGCCTTGTTGCCGTCGTTGCTCACGTAGCGAGGTGACAAGATGGACTTTTGGGCATGACGAACTCGCAAAAACTCAGGAAAAAGTGCTTTCCCGCACAGAAACGCCGACTGTCGCCAACTCTTGCTTGGTACAATTGCTAGGCCGTTTGGTGTGAGAGCACCTAGCTAGCAATACGTTCACTATCCGCCACATGGAAGTTTTAGACGTGGTGAAGACGTACGGATACGTGGCACAGTTGCTACGAACTGGTGTGAGACCACCCAATGGAGAGTGGACCCGGAAGGCAGATACTGGTAAACGCTTCGAGGAGGATGTGACCTGAACTCCACGGGCGCACACCTTGACGTTTCACCCACTGGTTTCAAATCTTAGTGCATAGAACCTTAGAACATATGTCATATGTCATACCAACATGTGGGGCAACCATTAGAGGGAAGCTACTCAAAGGTGGGGAGCACGCAATTACCAATAAATTCTGGATACAAACGTGCCAGATGGCTTAGGGTTTTGTATCTTTGCACGTCTATGCAGCAGTCCACAATAACAGGCAACAATGCCTTCACTACAACGTACTAGGTTAGAATGTCACACACCGTAATGCGTAGAAAGAATGGGTAAGGATTGTTTACTTGAATAAGGGAGAAAACGTGTCGAAAGAGGCATGGCACAGTTAGGATACAATTGCACATGATTACCTCTTTCTCAATGCTTTTGATATCCACATTTACGAAAATAAGTTGTTCTCCCTCGCAAAAATTCCCTGCTCGTCCCCCAAGAAACCCTTAAAATGCAAGAGTGTGAAAAGGAGACCAGAAGGACCGACCCCCTATGTGATAACACACTTATTACAAGTTGCAAGACTATCGTTCATTCTTAAGATCTGATGTGATCAGCAAATAAATAGAAAACGCAACAACAATAATGTTGATCATGCGAAGGGGGCATTAACGAAGCAAATCTAAGGCTTGCAAAAGCCACAATGAGAAACCAAAGTTGTTCATTCCACGAGGCCGCAATGTGCCTTCACGTCCTTTGGGATTGTTTTGTGTTTTGAGCTTTTTTCTCTATCTCAAACGCCTAACTCTACCTCCCTCAAAGTGCTAGATTACAAGAGCCCAAACTTTTGAAAAACCCAATAGCTTCACCTTAGTTGCGTGGCTCCTTGTATAAGGTAAGGTGATCAGGTTCACCATATCTGCTCTCGTCTGCTCTAGCACCCATTCCACCTTGCCTTAGAGTCTTACAAGAAACATCTCCTAGGCTAGAGAAGAAAAGACATAATGCATGGAAGCGAAGATTGAAGATTTGGAGGACAAGACTAAGGTTTGCATGAACAGGATTGAGGAACATAGGCATACACGTACGAAACAAGGGGAGGGGCTAGGAATCAATAGACTTCTATTCCTAAGGTGAGTCCTCCAAGAAAGGTCTCAAGAGACCGACATTCTTGATTTCATTGCGCCATGATTCTCACACAAACGTTTATGCAGACGGTACAAGTATTTCTCTACATTGCTTTGCAAATGTGTTTGCCCATGATGTTGCGAGTATTTGGAGCGCTCGTGCTTGACTAGCTTCGCCCACTTGTGTATTTATGTGTTTTTGAGCACGTAGAGCAAGTGCGCTTTGATGGCTTCCTCAACTTATGTGTGAATATAGATTTGAGCACACATAGTTTGTGCGCTCACATGGCTTCACCCACAAGTGTGTGGGTACAATGTTTAGCACACAAAGCAAGTATCCTTGCATTAAGTTTCCCAACTGTTGACTGGTGTAAATATTAGCACACGAAGCAAGTGCGCTTGGATTCCTTCACCCACAAGTGTGTGGGTGAATACTTCAGCACACAAAGCAAAAGCACTTGCCTTACTTCAACCACCAATTTCTTGGTACATGGTTGAAAACAAAAAGTGAATGTTCACGGATTGCTTTTCCCACAAGCGTGTGGATATATTCTTTAGCAAAAAAAGGGGGTGCAAGCACATGACTTCACCCACTTCTGTGTGGATGAAGGTTTGAGCAAATGTAAAAAGTGCAATTGCATAATGTTTCTCAATTACGTGTCCCTATAGCTATAAGCACAGGTCAATATAGCACTCAGATTTTCTTACGCACTTGTACATACACGCAACAATAAGCACGCAAAACCATATGGTCAAATTCTTTTAAGTCTTTTTTTGAATACTTGTTCTTCCAAACACACATACATCATGTGCTCAAAATCTCTCACACTTTTCTATACACTTAACTATAAGATCATGGAGCACATAAGACTGATTTATTCTTTCAATTTGTAAGTACATGTCAATAGAGCACAAAAGTCTCGTGTGCTTTGATTCATTTATACATGTGTATTAACACAATCAAAATAGGTGTATTGTTTTCATTTTTGTGTAAAAGTACATACAATGAAAAAACAAATGCACATGCGTATGCACATGCACATCTTGTCATGTCATGTCATATATTCACTTAACCATGAATCAAACATGAAGTTATGCGAGGAAATGTCCTTGTACATGTGTGTATACGTACCAAGGAGAAAACTAAAGTAAGTTAAGTTTTACGTACATGTAACATAAACATAATCGAACTCTTGTGAACCTGTTTGTTCATACCTCAATCCAAGTAACGTATGCACAAGAGTACCATGTTCACACCAAATTGTTTACTTACTTTCTACGCATTACTATGTGATTTGATTTTCTTTATCAAGTTTCCATTCTACTTTCCACTTGTCACAATTTTGTTCTCTAAGTGGGCATAATGTCATGGACCTCTTGGAAGACCACCATTATTCACCATAATACAAATGAAAAGAGTGTTTTTTTAACTTAGAGAGTTTTCTAAATTCAAATAACAAGGGGAAAGATATTATGGATGAAGAAATTGAGTAGACAAGACTAGTGTAGGCTTGTGAAGGATCACCTCTTAAAAATAAATAGACATTCATAAAGATTTTCTAGAGGATAAGACCATGGAACAAACAATATGCTTCATGCACTCTCCCACATGCTTACCATGTCAAGCGTAGCTTATCTTCTAACACAACAATCTCACCATACAAGAAGAACACGAACATAAACACTCCATCAATTGTACGTAAATCAGTTTAGTGTGCAAACATTTGTCTCAAGAAGATGTACTTTTTTTAGAGTAGGTGACAACATTAGCGGGAAAGATGGTGCAACAAAATGGATCAAAGTTGATGTACCATGATGAAAAGTGGAGGATTATTGTAACTAATTTGATTCTCCATGCATAATGATGACTAATCCATAAAATGTTGACAATTTGATCTTTGTAATAATTTTTTTATTACCGTGATGTCTTCCTGCAAAATTTCCATCAATAAAAAGAATGTGAATGAAGCACACCACATCTATTTTCTACTGTAACTTGATTAAAGAACTTTAACCCTCTTGCAATCATGCTGTTGTATAGTATTGGGTTTGCATGATTTTAAATTTACTTGAATCTTGTTTCATGCACTGCTCATGATCTCTCATGGATTCCAAAGCATAATAGAACATTCCACAACCAACACCATCAAATAACCAGTTGGGATAAGATTGTTCTCATCATAAGCTAAGAAAGAATGCCCTTTTCTTAATTGTGAAGGGAAGATATGTGCAAGATGGGGAGATAGAGTGGTGGAACTTCCACAATGACAAAGAATGGAGAAGATTGTGGAGCCAGGTCTAAGTGATGTTCATGAATTTGCACATGATGAAAATGGTAATATTGTTTTTCAATGTAAGAACATTAAAACAATGAAAGGAAAAAAGGGAGAATTTGATGAGAGGAGAGTTTTTTTGGCATAATCATATTATAGATGAGGAAGGAATTGCTCATCTATTTTTTATGATTATTCCACCAAGAATAAGTCAATCGAACATAAACTGAGCAAAGATTTTCATTCCTTACTATTACCAATCGTTTTACATCCAATCCCATCCACAGACTATGCAACTCACTACATTTGGCTATGGAGGTCCCATAAGAAAACACCACATCCTGGGGAAAAAACGGTGTATGAAAAGATAAATGTGCAAAACATTGCATATAACTAGTCAAAATGAGAATTAGTACCTTTAACAGAAATAATAATCAAGGTTAGGTGACGGCCTTCATTGCTAAAGACATAAATACACACTCACAAAGGTACTGAAAAAAGGGATAGCAAGAACGATGTCAAGCGTAAAAACACCATTGTTGATTCCTTTATGCAAGAAAAATAGAAGATAATGAATCAAGAACTTTTAATAGAAGGGCTTTTTTGAAGGAATATGATCTTATGCCATTTTAACTATACGCTTTGTGACAAGGCCTTTGTGGAGAACTTGATTAGTTATGTGCTAAATCAATTGACCTCTTCATCATAACTACCACATGTGTGGAGAACACTGTGATTTACCCAGTTTCAAGGGTCCGGTTTGGCCAAAATGCATCTTTTGGTGCATTTTATCTACTTTAAAGGGATAGAAATTCACATCCGATTCAGAGAGGTGAGGTTCAAATCCTTTCCTCAAAAACATCTAAGGTGCACTAAGAGGCCTTTAGAGGCTGTGACCCTTTAGTTTCTAGGTAAAGGGTAGTTGTTAAACCTCCTAATACAACCTCCTACAACTTATTGGTACCCCTTCAACTACCACTACATCTTCAACCTCTAGTGGCTCATATTGCTAGTGCCCCTTGTGCTTCCCAAGACCATTCATCTTTGTTGTAACTCTTAAGCTACCCTTGGCGGTTATGTATCCACCCAGGTAGTTATTCAACTACTTACAACCTCCAAGGCCAGAGCCAGTATGGAGGCCCTCCCAGGACTACTGAAGGGGATCATTCCATTACATGCACTACGCCTTCAGACATCCTCAAGTGGGTTCACATTCCTTCACAACTACTGTACAGTCTGCCTCTACAAGCCTGAGCCTCAAACACTACAAGCTTGTGACTAAGGACGCACTTCCTTAAAAGAGTATGTGCCTGCTTTAGTGTAAGCTAGTGTCGTTGCATGCACTTTTTTTGGGTGTGGTTTTTTGGACTTTATTCCATGGCATCTAAGGTAGGCACCGTGTGGGTCCAGAAGTGATTACTTGTGTGTATATCCCTACAACTATATTAGGGACCATGCCATGTACTTCTCCGAGTGATGTACAAATTCCTACATGTATTTGAGATTCTTCTGTACACGCCTTTCCCTTCCACATTTTGTTCTAGTTTCACTCATCCACCTTCTTCAAATCTTAACATGGTATCAAAGCAAGACAACGACCTTTGAAGACAAGAGAGGCTCCACTACACGTGCAACACCATGGAAGGCGAGGCAGAAGACATGTACAGTGTGGACATGGATGGAGACTTCAAATGCAATCAACACTAGGATCCAACCACAACCATACCCTCTTATGATGTGAAGAAGATAGAGAACTTCTTTGCACTCAAACATGATTTTTCCCAACGGCTATGGGATCTCCGTCGAAAGTTTGAGGCTGAGAATGAAAGCCAAGACAAACAAGCCACACAACACGCATAAGAAGCTGATTTATATACTTCACCTTACATAATGCAAGCTGACGAAGGTGGAAAAGTACTGGATCCGTTTGTAAGGGCGGCAGAAGTTATGACATCATTTAATATATATTACATGTTGAAGAAGCTAGGTCATTAGCAGATGTATCCCCAATGCGAACAAACACAACTGCAACACTCTACACATTGACATCTAACAACGCTGGATCAAAAGAAGATGTGTTCTTTATGGTAGTAGACACAACTTAAACAATCTACACACAACCAGCAGATGAACCTGGAGTGACATTAGATTTGTCTCCAAAGTGAGCAGACATGGCTCCATCACTCTACAAATCACTAATTGAACAAGCTTAATCGGTAGTAGTTATTTTTGATAAAGTAGCGGACATAACTATAACAAACTTCACACTACCAGCTAACAAAGGTAGAAGAGAAGAGCTTAAATACCTTAAATCTACAAAAGTTTTCATGAATCCAACATATCGTAAAGCAATATTCCACCCAGCTTGCAAAGTTGGATCAGAAGAGGGAGAATCTTCTTCCATGTCCAATATGACGATTCCATCATCTAGAACTTAGGTGGAGGAAACAAAATTTTCAGCACATCTGAATGAAGATAACATAGGCTTAACTACAACAGATTCCTTCAGACTAGCTAAGGAAGCTAATAATGGTGGAATACTTCAATGCATTTAGAAACAACACACCAGTTTACTAATTGATATGGCAAGCAAAGAGTTTGGGTTTCACAAGTACCCATTGCAAACAAGGTGTAGCCAATTGTTCAATGTTCTAGTGAGGGCTTTCAAAACTTATCCTTTGCTCAAAAAGGCCAAAAACACTGCTCACCACTTTCTATCAAGACGGAAAATGTTTCTAGAGAGCAAACGTTAAAGGAAAAAAATCAATATCGAGTTCACAAATCAACATTACATCCAAGGAGTCAACTTCCATCGTCACCAAATATACAAGCTTAGTAAGAAGACCCTACATAACCACCACCTCTTTGTGCTGACCGTATGAAGAGTGCTTGAATGAAAAAACCTCTACTGTCATATCCTTTTGCAATCAACATACCTTAACCTGCTTTTACCATCGCAACCGGGCACACTGCCTTACGGTGTACCTTCGATGCACCAAAACTACGATGGTATCATGTATCCAGTCTTTGACCACTGTCACAACGCCAATTATAACACTATCCTTGTATACCAAAGCCACGGAAAGACGCTTTCCTTGTCTCACTTCCAATTGTAGAGGAGTATCAATGTGAAAACATTCTGGTGAGGGCTTTGTTGTACTTCCACCCATTGGCACAAGAGGAGTTTTTTAATCCATATTTCCCATGTTCACTGGCACCATCTCCGCTTCCGGCACCATTGGTGCCCCTTCGAGGGGCACAAAAAGTGAACGAGAATGTAAAGAAGTATGATTTTCACTTGGAGCGTCCACAACTATAGGCTTCCAGCCGTTGTCATTGTCAAATTCAATGTTGGCAAATTCACCAGTCGAAAATCATCTGAGAATGCTGTTCCCAAGGATTTTTTTTGTGTCTTTGCATAAGCCGTAGGAGAATTTCCTCTTTCGTAGACATTGTGAAAAATGAATTCCTTAGTCTACATCACTGGACCTCACATCATAGGAAAAAGGAGTTCTCCATCTTAAAAGGCGCTAATGCTTCTATAGATTTTGGGCTCTCAAGACCACACTTCTTAATGCTGGATCTAAAATGCCATACTCAGTGGCTTTTGTAATGGAGTTGGGAAGGTTAACCTCAACCTCTAGGTTCTCCTTTAGTAGAAGTGGAAGCTCCCACATCCTATTCTTTGGAGGTTTCGGGTAGCTTCCACCTCCATCCTGCAAAAAACGGCTAGAATGACTACTCGAGACAGTTTTTTCAAATTTCATGGCAACCTTGCAAGATTTGTGTCCCACAATCAAGGTAATTATATAAACCTCCCCAACAATTATAATGTTACATGAAAATTATCTCAAAGTGACGCTGTCGTCGTCTACCCTACCTTACGGAGCAATTTGTGGAAACCTCCTCAACTTGATCGTGCCTCATATGATGGTTGCAAGCAATCGTTCGCCAACCGTCAGCCATGGATTGACATCCCCATTCGACCACACACTTGCCTACGACTGGTCAACTGGTCGCTCAAGCATTGCCTGATTGCTCGAACAAGGTTGCCTCCCTTTGCCTCCCTTGTAGTTTCTGTAGAAACTACAAGCCTCGTAGTTTCTATCAAATACTATGTGGACCAGAGTATTCGCAGATAACGAGGGGGGGGGATGAGGATGCGCTAAGCAAGATAGTTTACGCTTACAATTTTTCACGGCTTCAAACTAGCTGTGATGGGTTAAATCGCCACATCAAATTTGAATAAAGGAAATCTCTAGACGACCCCATCTAGATCATTTCAACAAACAACCTTCCGCGCTTCATCTCAGTTCACACACAGACATCGCCACTTAAGTAGGAAGCATTGCAGAAGTATCATTAGCCCCAAAAGAACTACTACATCATGCGCCTTCAAGTCCATAGACCCTCCTACAACTTCTACATGCACCTTTTACAACACCGGCCATCATCAACTGAGGGGGTGTATTGTGATTTACCCTTTTTTGATTGCATGGTCTGGCCAAAATGCATCTAGTGGTGCATTTCACCTGCCTAGGAGGGATGGAAAACTCACTTCCTTCAATGGAGAGAGGCGAGGTTGAAATCCTTTCCTTGAAAGCATCTCAAGTGAACTTGTAGGCCCTTCGAAGCTGTGACCCTTTAGTTTCCAAGTGAAGGGTAGTTAGTAAACCTCTTACTACAACCTTCTACAAATTCCTCATGCCCCTTCTAGTAGTAGTGCATCTTGAACCTCTAGTGGATCTTTACATTATAGTGCCCCTTCAACTTCCAATTACCATTCATCTCTAAGGTGAGTCTTTAGCGGTCGTGGGTGGTTATGTAACCACCCACGTAGTTATGCAATTGCCTACAACCTCCCAGGCTAAAGCCTCCAAGGAGGCCCTCCTAGGACCACTTTAGGGGCCCCGTCCATTGTATCATTTATGCCTTCGGACATCATCAAATGCCTTCATATTCCTTCACTTCTATTGTAGAGTCTTCCTCTCAAGCCTCAGTCTCTGTCACTACAAGTCTGTGCCTAAGAACACATTTCCTACAAAGGCTTGTGCCTTCTTCAGTGCAAGCTAGTGCCCTTGCAAGTAGTATACATCGGGTGTGGTTCTTCAGACTTAGTCTCGAGAAATCCAAGGCGTGCGCCTGTGGGTCCAGAAGTCTACACTTGTGGCTACATCCCAAATGCTGGAATGGGAACCATTCCATGTACTTCTCAAGCAATCTACAAATTACTAAGGATACATGAGATTCTTCTACACACGGCTTTCCCTTCTAGATTTTAGTCTAGTTTCACCCATCCACCTTCCACAAATCTTAAGAGAAAACAATATACATGAAATCATTATACATCACATTTGCTTTACCCAAAGTTCTTCTAGTTGAGGAATCTAATTGTTTCAACATTACCCTTGACCATTATCAACTGTTTCATTTTTTAAGACTGGCCATGAATGAAGAACTTCGTACGGAAAGACAAGACCTAGCCAAAAACAAAGGAACCATGTTAGCAGACGTCTTAGTATGAAAAAGATTGTGCCAAATACCTCTTGTGTCCAATGCTTTTGTTTAAACAATTCATACATGTTTAACTACACTCACTATCCATATTGTAACTTGATGTACCTACTTTACTTTTTTCAAGATCAAATTCAAGGATATCTTTGTAAGAAGGAATACATGTGGGGTCTAGAAATTTTACCTTTGAAGACGTGGAAAATTTCCAAGCTAGGCTCATTTCAAGGCTGACATAGAGTGAAAAAATATTCACAAGGGTTTGGATAAGATTCAACTTCAAACATCATGAAGAAGAGGAGGATTGTCAACATGAATGTCATGCAACATTATGTAGGTTTAACTATAGGAGAAACCTAATGCACCAAAATCAAAAGAACCAATTGTCCTCGCAAACACAAAGAAGGATTGTAACACATATGCTGCTTAAAGCACATGAAACACCTTCATTTCAAGAAGAAAGAATCTTGAATCAGTTTTTGAAAGGACAATTTCCTTGACATGGTATGATTTCACTAGGAGCTTGCCATGATGCAAGTATAAGAGGTATACCATACATCCACAAAACTCCATTACAACAAGTTTTTAAGACTTGAATCATTAAGAATGAGCATAAAGCATCCTACCTTACGAGTGACACAAAACTTTGAAATATCTTTTGCCATTTAGTGCAACCAATTTTGGCTTATCAAAGGATCATGCAAAAGAGGCTTTTTTGTACAAGAAAACCATGGAAAGAAGGTATGGAGCAAGGGTGGACATGATGGAGGGTTATGGAGGAAATAGGATGGACTAGTTTGGTGTTGTTACATTAGTCCACTTAATTTATTTGATGTTATCTTTATCTTTTTTTTCTGCATCCCTAAACGTTTTTTCATAAAATGTTTGTATAACTGCAGACGAAATTCCACTTTGAAGGGTTGAACTTGGGTAAATGTGAAAAACCACCGACTCCCACCTTTCTATTTCATATTGGAACAAAACCGCGTTATGATCTCAACAAGACATGTGTCATCTAAACGCATACCTCACATCAAAGGTGCGCTAAAAGCTTCAAAGCTCTTACCTTACCCTTTCATTGAAAACCTCACCGCGGTTTTTGATTCATGCTTACTTTGCGCTTGCAACTTGTTTCTTTCCTCTTGATTTGAGCGCTACGCAATGATTTGTGTGGTAATGGAGTTATCATGGCACATGCAAAAGAACGCATAACAATTCTTGAGGACATTCCAAGGGTCTCAAGAAGAACACATGACGTATCCAAAACCTTGATTCATCAACTTTTGAAGACAAGAATGGTTTGTATGCTTGAGGAAAGAGTGGCTTTTATGGCTAGAATAGGAATGGAAGTATTCTAGAAAAGGAGTATTCTAGAAGAAAAAAGGATGAGGAGGAGGAGATACATGGTTCAAACCATTTAGATTCCAAATACACATAATGTGATGCCTATGGAGGCTAGAAAATCATTATTTATACATCCAATGAAGTATAACATTGTATTACTTTCAATTTTTCTATTAATTGCTCATCATTCATTTTTTTATTTGACATTGATTTTTAACTGATTTTGACGTATTTTGCTTTTTGTTGCTTCATCAGTAGGATGAGTATGTGTGGAAGATGATGTGGATAACTATGCACATTACAATACAATAATGGTTTGGTTTATTCAAGCACTTGTTACATTAAGTGTTGTAATTTTCAACATTTATTGTGTGTCATTTCATGTCAGATCATGTTGTACAAATTGTGGTTTTGGTGTATGTATTCATGCTTATAAAATCCTTGGCATGTTTAGTCATATCATGTAGTGGAGTATCGTGTATTGTCATGTTTCCTCATGTCGTGTTCACTCATATTGAGGCAAATCATGGCCACTTGTGTCATGTCATGGAATATGTTTTCATGTTGTTTGTTGTCATGTTGTGTCTTGTCATGTTGTTTTGTGTATTACTATTTTGTATTATGTTGAATTTTGTTATGTATTTTCATGTCATGTTATGTCAACAATGGTGTGCCATGATGATGTCATGTTGTGTGATTTTGTCTTATTTCATATCGTCTCATGTTGTGTTCTATCGTGTTGTGTTGTGTTGTGTTGTGTTTCACTGTGTTATGTTATGTAGTTTTGTGTCGTATCTTGTCATGTGATGTCGTGTTGTGTTGGGTTGTGTTGACGCGTGCTGAGTTGTATCTACTGTTTGGTGTGGTGTTGTGTAATTTCTTGTCAGGTGTTCTATCGTGTTATGCCACATCATTGTGGCGTGTTGTACTGTTTTGCGTTAAATCATTTCTTATGTTGTCTTGTTGTGTAATGTTGGGAAGTGTTCTATTGTATCATGACAAGTTGCGTTGTGCTAAGTCATGTGGTCATGTGTTTTGCCAAGCCAAATCATTTTGATTTTTTTCATGGAGTATTGTTTTAATGCTGTGGGAGTTTAGTTAATTTATTTCTATTAATTCAAGGTCAAGTCTTATTGCATCGTTTTGTGTGATGTTGTATCAGTTAACTTGTGACATGTCATATTAGCCTTTGTCATTCTGTGTTGTGTTGTGTGGTATCATGTTGTTTCAAGCGGTATCTTATCGTATCATGTCATGTTTTGTTGTGTCATGTTGTGTCATGCTGTGTCATTTTGTTTGTGTTGATTTTGTCGTGTTTTGTTGTCATGTGTGTAGTTTTGCGTTGTGTCATGTTGTGTTGTGTTGTTTCATGTTACATGAAGTCGCAACAAAAACATTCATGTCATGTCAAAACATATTGTGCCATGTTCATTTGCATTGTGTTGAATCGTTCCGTGATCCATGGACTTGTATCGCGTCATGTCATGTCATGTCAAGTTGGGTCTTATCAAGTCATGTTGTGAAAACCTTGTGTTATGGTTGGAAAATTTTCAAAATCAACATGTGAACGTTGAAAACCATGAAGAAAATGATTTTATTGTTTGCATCTCTTGTCAAACAATCACCATCTCCGTTCAATGGGTTTTGTGACTACTTTATGGGTCCAAAACATCCCATCCGTTGAAAGAGAGTTTAGAAGGCCTTGTTAGTGTAAGGCCCAATTGGTGTAGGTTTTCTTCTGAATACGGGAAAGGTCTTATGTTTAAGAAAATAAGGTTTGAATCCATGCATAAAAAGATTTGGGGAGTAAAAAAACGCATGTCTATGTTTTTCACGTGGTTTGAACTTGTGTGACATGGTGAGCTCAACAGGTGGACATGCTGCCAAGGAGTTGGACATTTCTACGCTTTCAACTTGAACCCCGCGAAACTCAAATCGCGCACGACCTTGACTCCCGCTTAGACTTTACCGGAGTGAGAAAGTTTCTGACGGAACATTCGTCCTTCCATCCATGGTCTTCGCTTGGCCTGGGAGACGAACGAGCAACACTTGAGGGCTTCCTTCGTTTCCACTCCTTCTGGCCCAGGGCGCGGCCTCCCTTATCCCTGGCTGCACCACCTTCCCCTCAGACACGCCCTCTTCCCTGACCGCACACTCTCATTTTTGTCCCTCTCGCTGCCTCTACGTCTGGCGGCAAAGTTTCAAACATGGCACGCGCAGCGCCACTGCTGCGGATGCTACGGCGACACTGCACCGTCAGCACGAGCAGCTCCACCAACGTAAACACCGCGGGCGGATACAGCCCCGGCCCTCTCCCTGCCCTCGCGTCCCAACTCCTCTCCCGCCACTACATGCTGCACCAGCACCAGCACGATCACCAGCACCAGCACCAGCAAGATGAGCAGCAGCAGCAGCCGCAGCAGCAGCTGTCGCTGCTGCTCCGGATTCCATCTTCTCTTGATATCCCACCGATCAACGGGATGAGTCAACGTGCGTTCACAGCAAACTCGTTGCATCTGGGACCTGAACTGGATCGACCGGGCGGTGCTGGAGCGTCTCTTTACCCCAAAGTCGTGGTAGCAGCGGCGGCGGCAGGGTGTATCTCTCTTCGACGGTTTGCCTCTGGTGCTGGCGAGCTCGAGGAACGGGCAGGTATGGAGGACTCCTCCCATCCTCCCTCCCCTTCTCTTCCATACCTGTCCATTTCCACAAGTTTTCCCCGACCACGACAGACAACCAGAGCTCCCCTTTGTTGTCTTAGCCCTTGTCGTCGTCATTGGTTCTGCCTCTGCCGTGCCCTTGCCCCCAAGTCTGCTGCCGCCGCTCTCATCCTCAATGCCGTCGTGGTTGTGGTTGTGGTTGTCGTTATCATTGTTGACGTCGTCCTCATCGTCGTCGCCATTGTCGCCGTGGACATCAATTCGTCATCATCTCGATTACATTCATCGTTCCACCGCTGTAGCCAATGCCGACGCTGCATTTGTGTCGTTGTCGTCGCCACTGACACTGTTGCCACCAACATCGCCCTCTCGCTGCCACCGCTGCAACTGTCCTCGTCGTCATCTCACAGCCACCGCCACCTCCTCCTCCCCCGCCCCCTCCTCCTCCTCCCCCCTTCCTCCTCCTTCTCCTCCTCCTCCTCCTCCTCCTCCT